>NJDD01000813.1:730984-747558 GCA_002245505.1 Calephelis nemesis
AACTTATTTTATTCCCTTTTTTGTTATATTGGGAATAACGATAATTTAAATATAATTGCCGTTTCACTTTACAGCACTTTAAGAGACCCTTAGAAAGCCATTTATTTTGTGATTTGTTGCTTGACTAGTTTATAACTTGTCAGAACACCTGACAGAGCAGATGTCTTGCTCCAACATGACATTATTTCAATACACAAAGAGCTTTGCAAATATCAAAATAAATAGAATTCTATTCCCGAAAAAAGTTACACTCACACACGGAGGAAATGTTATTAATAATATACTCACTAATACATATATTTCAAACATAGCAAAACATTTATATTACTGATTCATTAATATTTTAATCCACAAAATGTAGCGGGGCATGTCAATTTTTTTAAACGAGCTGTACTTATTTATGAGATATTATACGAACCCCGTATTTTTATTAATAAAGCCTAACATCAAATATTTCCTCAGTTATTAAAAAATAAATTCAAAAATAAGTCAGGAAGGAATATGCTAAGAAAATATCAGCAGACATAACAAATATTATTACAAGACTCGAAATAAAGCTATAAATTAAGAGGAAAAGCCAACATCATAATGACAGAGCATTTCTTAAAATATACCACTCAGGGAAATATTTATATAATTAAATTCCTTGGAGTTATGAAAACAGGTTTCTTGTGATGAAATTAAAATACCTTTGGCGGGGCAGTTCTTAGCAGGGCAACACCAAGCCTCTAGACTAGAGGAAAGAGAACTTTCAAAGCTAAAATGGAAGGAAATAATTAAACAATGTCTTACAAGTAAACGAGATTTTCTCACTTGAATTTCTCGAGTAGTAATTCTATGAACATTTTTCATTTAGACTTTTTATTTTGTGGATCAACCTTTTAACAGAAAACTTGTCTGTGGAGAAACAGAGTCGGATTATAAATTTCTTTCGTACAAAGAATGATTTTCTGGTACGAAACGTTTTTCCTAATAAAAATACACTTTACAGAAAGCACGTACAAATATGAAATAGTATGGAAACAACTTACAAATGTTCGGAACGACACATGTGCATCGATGAAACCTTCAAATGGTCTTTAGTAGTTAGTGTTTTATAAAGATTTGTGGTCACGTTGTTATTGTTTCCGCATTATTTTTAGAAAATGCCACGAACGTATTTGTTTGTTGAAGAGATTCACCGTCGTCGTATTTAGATTATTTTTAAATCACTAGTTATTGCAAGTTGTTTAATAAAAAATAATATGACATCCCTAATGCTTTGCTAAAATGTAGGCACAAAATGTAAACAGGTATAGAAGGCAATCTACATACAAAAGAGCGCTTAAACAATGCACACATAGACACCTCTCACGGACAAGAAATTGTGAAACAATGCAAACCACTTCGAGCGCGAGTGATATTGACTAGAAATACGCTTTTGTGAAGTTTTTTATGTACAAATTCAGCAACAGAAAGGTGCATACATAAATATATTAATGCTAAGTTCCTTTCGAAGTAGGCAGAGAATATCAAGGCCTAAATGTCACGGTTGCTTCAAACATTCCTTAATTCCTCCAAATTTATTGCTCTTTTCTTCCAAAAACGCTGGTTTCGGGGACGCCTAATTAAACCAATGTGAGAGCGAGTGTTATCATCACGTCATTAAAATTATTTGTAATAAATAATGCAGCTTGTAATTAATATCAACACGAAATTTGATTCGATTAAAAGCAGTATATTCAATAAGCATAAATAATTGATTTTTATAAATGTTAAAATGCGGTGGCACACCACAATGTGGTTAATTATGTTAGTATGATTACATGTTTTTAGTAATGTCTACACTCTACACATATATAGTATTAAGTGATTCAATTTTATTTCATTAAAATATTTTATATATAAATATTTTATACATATTATATTTCTGTTCTTCCTAATTCATTCCCAACAATAAATCTAACAAGATACGAACGCCACTACTATTTTTTGTGCATAAGCCAAATATGAAAACTTTACCATTACCACCGAGTAAAGTTGTCGAAAGCGAGGTACATACCTGAGATTGACTATTGTACCTTTATACATTTTGTATTGTAGGTAAATGTTTTATCGATGAGACTTTATTTACATTCTCTTTTATATTTGTACGGTGTACCTACATTGACACCTAATTTGTTAAGCTTTGATTCAAGACCGAATCCAGTCTTCAAGTTCATTCAGAGCAGACCAAATCTAATAGGGCGAATACTTTTCAAGCTAGCTAACTAGTCCATGGTAGGTCCTGACCTAAACAACTCCCATGTAATTACCTATGCTGTAGCATGTGTCAGCGTGCCGTCATGATGGTCCATGCGCATGTCCATGCGCTGCCTATGTATCTTGTGTTTTGAAACTAAGCCATGGATTTATAGCGGGATCGAGTGATCGAGATCTATATGATAAAATAAAATTAAAATAAATTTTGTAGCATATATTTTTTACATATTTTTTATTTAAACTGCACAAGTGAAGTCTTTATGGAAAAAATACTGTAATGTATTGTATTTTCTCAATGTCGATATATATTTCTGTTTGAGCTTATACAAGAATGCCTCTGCTTCACCTAAGAAAGACCCTCTGCTCTGCCTTAAGCCCTGCTATGACATAATCTGTTACACCTTGACATGACATGCTTCCTTTGTCTAGTCTATTTTCATGCACAAGTACTGTATTGTGCATTAAAATTGACTTTTTTTAATACCATTTTTAATGCAAAAAATAGCGAACAAGCAAGCAGAGCTCCTGATAGTAAGTGAGTCCTGCAGGATATAGACACCATAGATGTTGTGGCAGGTGTGTTATGCTTATCGTGCAAGTCTACTCACCCTACTCTCCTGACTGGAACATAACATTGTTATTATGGCGGCAGGAATAGGGTAAGTGACAGGGTAGGATCCCGACACGGATGATTTGCAGCACAAAACTTTACTACCAGGGGCATTCAAACCCTACCATCCAAATAGGAACATTGCCACCGAAGTTCGCTAAAAGATATTTGTAAAGTTGTATACACAAGGTGTGTTGTTATTGACAATATTTTTAAACAAAGAAACACTTGTACTATTTTACGTAAAGTGCAAGTGTTACTTTGTTTAAAAATATGAATATTTGGAAGTTTTACCTAGCGCCGACGATTGGAAATATCAAATATCTTCGACTTCATTTTGTTTCCATTTTCCAATTATTATTAAAATTTGATTAAATTTTGGATACAAGTGAATGCAAAACAACATTTCCACCCGTCTAGAACACCTATTAGTAATCAAGAAATTGTCACAAATGCACCAATTTTGAAAATTCTCTCTTCCTCGTGGAATCAGTTTGTTACATTAACGCGGTTAAAATCAGGAGAGCCTTTTGATATACACGCAGTTATTGGATTCATTCCCTCAAAATTCCAGCGTATACGATAGATTGATAAAACTGTGATTGATGCTGGTATGCGTCCTCTCCTATTCATTTGGTCCCCTAAATATACAACAGTGAATTTCTGGAATCCGTTGACATTAAGCGGAGAGGGCTATATCGTTAAAGTTAACCTTATAAATTATTGGAAACCTAAGCAAATAAAATACTCATATATACTCTTAAAATACAAGTCCTATCACAAACTAGCCTATTTTCGAAAATGTGTCTGAAGGCAAACAAGCAAACGGATTTCCTGATGGTAAGAAATTCAAGCCGCTTAAGGTGGTAATGGTGCGTTGCCAACCTGAGGCTGGGACGTTGGTCCCGAGATAAAGTATGTCACCTATCCTATCCTCCGAACCGCAACTTGTTAACAGTAAGTGCTGACGTTATGGTGGTATAAATAAGTAGGGTGGTGGTACCAATCCGGGCGAGTCGCTGCGAAACTCTACCACCATATCAGATGTTGTGTTGTTATTGACGGTAAGGATATACTCGCCTTTTACGAGCTGCATGGCAGGAAGGCAGACGGTCTTTTCTGTAAAGGAGAAGGGACCAACACGGAGAAAAATAATTTCAGCATTCTCTTATTTTGAAGCTATACTTCTTTTGAAGTTATACTTCTTTTGGTGCGTTAGGAAAAAATTATGAGGGTAAATTTTTACGATGCGCGCGCACACAGTCACGAAAAAACGACATGATGAAGTTAGCTATAGATAACATTTTAGCTTTTTGTGATATTTTTATTAAATATTAAATAAACTTTATTTAACTAAATAATGCATTATAATAAAAGTTTTATTGTATTAAATACCTTTTTTCTATAGTTAGTGTCATTTTGTCTACAAATGTAAAATAAGGCAAAAGATAAAATTTTTAAAAAGATGTTTATCTTATTGCGCCGAAGAAGTATAACTTCTAACGCGTGTACATAAATACACACACATTTTTTTTTTATTTTTTGAAGGTTGCAATATAATATTCAACTAAAAGTAAGCAAACTAGCACACTGCTTTCCTGGTGGTGATTTAGATAATCGCGGTCTGTGGACACCTAGTCAAAGTTAGACCTATTGTGCAAGGCTACCTGCTACAGGCTACCCTACCCTTCAGACCGGAGCATGACTTTAAATTATAGCGACTGGAATAACTAAGGCGGTTTAATATTTATTCTTGTTGAAAAACGGTATTTACTAAATTAGAGAAGTTGGAAACATATTATCAATCGCGGCCTTACAGCCGCGACAGATAAATATGTACATACTGTCCGCGGATGCTTTTGGCTGACAAAAACATACAGCGCGATAGATATCTTTCGGACGTCCGAACGCTCAACGTCACGTCCGCGTCTTACGTCCGATGGTTTGCATGGCTAAGTGTACTTTCATTTCTAGATACCCTGTAAGCCGCGTCCCGTCAGTCGCGTCCGATATTATGTTTCCAGCTTGAGTCTTTTGAACTTTTAATAGTTTTGTGATACAAGTAATTCACAGATGCGTCTTCACACCAATTTAATCTACGATGGGCTTTCTTTAATGAATACAAATCGAGTTAAATTGGCTTTTATTAGTAAACTAATTTGATGTAATTGATGGCAGATGTAATCATACAGTTGGATCATGGTTTAAGGCAGGAGCAAATTCAAATTTATCTTTATTTCACGTTTATTTACAAGAGGCATAAATTTGTGACGCGTTTACATAATACTTAATCTACCACCGGATTGCAACGCGTTGCAACACTGAAAAGATCCGGAAAGAAACTCAACGGGCTTGTCTTTTTTCTTATTTTAAAATATGTATATCCATCCTACTACAAATTATTCTGAGATAAGTGTCTTAAAAACAGAAATAATTAAAATGCATAAGATTTTAAATATCATTTATGGCAACTTATTTTTCTTGTTTCAGAATGCCCTCCAGAGATTTGCACAGAAGACAATACTCAGCCTCCAACAGCACCATTAACAAGTAAGTGCTATTTTTACAGTCTTGGAAAAAAAGGGGGTCATAAAAGGTGTTAAGCGCATTGTTGGGTGTATAAAATTGGTGAAATGATGTCGTCACATGTAAACAGAAAATAGGGACTTTCAAAACTTGATATAATTTTTTTATAAAAAATATTTTTGTCTTTTTTGCTCCCAATACATTTACGTATGTATACCGTATAGTAAAATAGTGGATTTCAAACAAAATTTATTTAAATCTTTTGTATCTATAAACAAAAAAGTGCTAAATTTTTTGAATTTAAATATTCAATAAAAGAATAGAAACAGTCTTTATCAAGTCTAATTTTCCTGGAAGTAAAAGTATTACGAAATGGTGCCACCTTTTTAACATTTTTTCTATACACCTGACATCTTAAACGTAAGACTATTGAATTTTTATTTTTTATTGAATTTTTTAAGAACTCACGGCGCGGTTTTCTCTATTGCAGGCTCGTGGCTTCTGCATAATGTAGATTTATGTGCAAAAAAGTAAGAGCACATTTTACAATGCGTTTTACTCTGTAGCGTCGCGATTGTTTGCGGTTTCCGCGGCACCGGTCACCCGCCGTTGGAATCGTACAAATTCGCGGTCGATGGTTTGAACCATGACGGATTTGTGTCCTCAAAAATTATCGGTCTCGTGAGTTTTGAAATGAAACCGCAGTTCCCCGACCGCGGCGGGAGCGCGTGGAAAACGCTTCGTGAGTTCTTAGCCTAAAACTCCTTGTACGCTTTAATCTCAATAAACACTGTCACGACCACCATAAAATGTCATGCTATAGCTACGAAACAAAATGTTATTTTGCATTGATAAAAAATGACAAGAACTTGTGTCCGACAACTTGAAAACCTTGCTAGGTACTTGTATCACAGTATATACTAGCCGTCCTGGCAAACTTTGTTCTGTACAACATAGTCGACGTGAAGTTTTTTTTCTTAATTTCTTCTTATTTCTTTTTGTTATCTATATATATAAAAGAAAGTGGTGTTAGTTACACTATTTATAACTCAAGAACGGCTACACCGATTAGGCTGAAAATTGGTAGGGAGGTAACTGAAAACCGGGAGAAGGACATAGGATACTTTTTATCCTGTTCAATTGTGAGAAAACTGGGAAAAACAACGTTTTAATTTTTCCCATACAAACTGAACGGGCGGAACGAGGTTCGCGGGAACAGCTAGTTAGTTATAGAATCGTAAACTTTAATATAGCTAAGAACCACTTAGATCTCGTCAGCATCAAACGGAATCATCCGCACCGCAATCGGTCTATTCGTTTAAGAGTTAAGATGCTGTAGACAGACACATAAACGCACCTAGATACATCAAACTTTTAAAATCCTTCTTGTCGGTTGGTTGTTAAAAATAAGATCCAACATCAATAGTCCTTATGTTCGCTTGCAATTTTCTAGGTTAAACCGTCAAATATAGAGCGACTAGCTGGCCCGTCAAACGTTGTTATGTCATGTCTATGAATATTGATATAGTTCTTCTTTATCCCGGTTTTTCTCTTGAAATAAACCTTCCTATCTTCCTTCTATCAAGTAACTAATAAAGTAAAATACTGATTAGCAAAATTGATCCATCCGTTTACCGTCACCATGACCAAGGAAAATAGGGATTCATTTAAACACTTAACCCTATGAAGCTAATTCACAGATGAATATTTACCCAGGAACGTGGGAGCTGCCCTTAAATAAACACATCGACTTTAACTCCACGCGTGCTGAACTAAATAAACATTTCATATTGCTTTTACAAATCAAAATATCATTGACTTCTGTTTGTGTCTGCAAAAAAATTACAGCTTCAATGTTTTCTCGTTGGATTTATTTGGTTTGGAATGCTTTGTTATTTTGGTATTGAAATACTGTTGTCTAAAGAGTTTTATGAATTATTTCCATATTACAATTGAAACTCAAAACAAATTGTTTTGGCATTAAACGTACCTTTTTAAACACCTTCTTTATCCTTATGTCTTTTATGGGAATTTTATGAGAAATGGTTGAGATATTATGATAAAGAGTAGATTGTCCTTTTCAAAGATTTAATTTTTTTCTTTGCTGAATTCATAAATAAAAATAAGTATTTTCACGGCCATATCCCCGAAGAGGTAGGCAGAGGCACAACCAGGGCACCCACGACTAGCCGAAGATACTAAGTCTGAAGATACTAAGAAGATAGTAAGTAAAATAGTTTGGGTTTGTTCTTTAGACGTCACAGAAAATTATATTAGGGTCTTGAGTAAAGCAGAGGCCTGCTCACTTAACTAAATGTTCTCCTTATTCTTTTATTCAGGCGGCAACGAGGTAGTACGCGTTACACTATTTTCTTCATGAATATTTTACTTTTGCACTTTATCTTAACAAAATTGTACAAACTGCCACTAAAGTTTAATAATTTTACTTATGTGATTAAAATTATTAATTTAAATATGATTGAAATTATTTTAATAAAGAAGGGCTCCTCGCCAAAAGTTTAAAAAAAATCTTTAATAGGCCTATCTCTATCTATGTTGGTCGTTAGAGATTTACATTGATGATAAAATGTAAACAGTTTTCAAGTATACTTTCCATGGCCAGATGGCTAGATACGGAAATCTGACAAAATTCGACATGTCTGTCTTTCCGTTCGATCGTATGTCTCTTTTTTTCCAAACTAATAGGACTACTTGAAATTTGATATAGCCTATTATAAACGCACAGCGAGCAACAGTAATACTTAGGGTTAGTAATAATTCTAAGTATTACTTTCATTCTACACAAAGCCAAAAGCGTAGTTTGTTATACATATAACAGTATCTTGTTTATATTTAAGCAGTAGTCGTAGTTCGAGGTAAAAGGCAGGGTGAGCGGCGTCGTGTTCACCCGTTTTTATGACGATACTAGCGACCCGCCCCGGCTTCGCACGGTTAGAAATATACATATAAACCTTTCTCTTCAATCACTTTATCTATTAAAAAAACAACATCAAAATCCGTAGCGTAGTTTTAAATATTTAAGCTTACAAACGGACATAGGGACAGAGGAAGCGACATTGTTTCATACTATGTAGTAATGTGTTTAGATACAGTGATATAGTATTATAATGTTACTCTAAACAAATATTCTACTATTACAATAAATAATTAATTAGCTCACAGACCAATTATTTGTTTATACTCGTAAGTTCAATAGCTATCAATGTTATGTTATTAATGAGTAAAATATTTTAGGATTACAAAAGGACTTTTATAGGACTTTGCATAATTATATGTTTATATGAAAATGGTGTATGTATGCATAATTACTGCAAGTCAAGCTTTAAATTTGTAAAAATACTTCTCATTTTCAAAGCGATTTAAGATTTATTAGTCTTTGCACTTCAAGGTCAATGACACTTTTTCCATTGTGTTTATAACAGGCTATAAATATTATGTACATGTATTCTTTATTACGGAATGCATCTACAATTCTTATAGAATACAAAATATATAAATTCAAAAACGTGAATTATGGGGGAAACTCCCCATCCATACCTTTAACTGAAACTAAAAACACATTTTTCATCAAACCTATACATGCAGGATGTTTAGAGGTCGGTCCTTAAAAATGACATTGCGGTGATGAAGTGTTTTGTCTTTCTCTATCACTTTCGTTGAAAGAAAAAAGCGATAAGTTTAGTTTTAGTGGGTGCGCACCAAAATTACGACCGGTTCGTATTTAATTACTTAGTACCTGGATGCCCGAACTTTGCTCGGTATTTTTTAGCAAACACTCATTGACTTCGTGTCATTTAACAACGCCATCTACTGGAACAACTTTATTGCTCACAAAAAATAGTATTATTATTCACCAATACATGTCAGGTAGAGTCATATTTTTCAGTTTAAACAGGAATAAATTGACATTTTCTAAACGTGATTCCTAGCTAGATCGATTTATCGCCCCCGAAACCCCCTACATACTAACATGAAAATCATTGAAGCCGATTCCAAGATTACAATTATATATTTATATGTATACAAGAATTGCTTATTTAAAGGTAGAAGATTAGACCTAATATAGAAATTGAATTAGGATTTGTGCAGTCTAATGCATTACACGGGCTTGAGAAACCACAATCGTCTTTCAATAATAGTAATTAATCCACTCCCCCGCTTCCGAGTAATGATCTGAGAGTAGATATAATATTATTAATTGATCAACATGTCATTATTAGAACTAAGATCTAATGCCAAAATCCCTACCATGAGTTTGTTGGAATTAAACTCGATTCGATAGGATAGGATAGGATAGGATATAAATATTATTTCGGTTCATCCGCCTTCAAAGTGCTTCCGATGCGGGGCTGCCGGGGAGAGTCGGGGGACTTCCTCTGGCCAGCACGGCCTCGCACGCCTGGGGGGCGACTCCAGTGGCCGGATTCGCTCCTCTTTCAGCGCGAGAGGAGGCCCGGTGAGGACCGGGCCGAAGCCGCCGAGCGAAGTGGTAAATGCCAACGCGACCCCATCTCGCTCCTTGCCGTTCGGCAGGAATGTCATCGTGTGGTTTTTAGTCGGTTCGAGTCCGACATAACCCGCCATTCTCCCCCGAGAACGGTGGGTATCCGGGGGGATTTTCCACACGTTAAAAAAAAGGATATAAATATTATTTATACGTAAATGTTAAACAACTCTTCCGATTCGATAGAATAGGATAGTATATAAATATCATTTATACGGAAACGTGATACAGCGCTTCCACTTATAGTTAAAGCTGGATTTCACCGTCGAATTTAAACCCGATCAACGTAAAAACGCGTATAGTCGATTGTCAATTTCGGGTAATGTAACCGCCGAATCCAACTCGGATGGGCAGCGTTCGGAAAGTTAAGGGGCATCTTCTTGTCCAAATTACCGCAGAGCTTAAAGTCGAAAGTCGTCGATCAGTGTGTGTTACCAGTGATGACATATGGGACGGAGACTTGGCCGTTAAATGTGGGCCTTTTAAATCAGCTCAGAGTCGCTCAGCGTACTATGGATAGAGCTATGCTCGGTATTTCTCTGCGACATATGATCCGTTATTCGGAGATCCGCAAGAGAACGAGAGTAACCGACATAGTTCAGAGAGTTAGCAAGCTGAAGTGGCAATGGGCAGGCCACATTGCTCGCAGAACCGACAACCGATGGGGAGGAAAGGTTCTCGAGTGGCGGCCCCGCACCTGAGAAAGTAGTGTTGGACGACCTGCCACACGGTGGACTGATGATCTGGTCAAAGTTGCGGGGAGTCGCTGGATACAAGCGGATGGTGCTCTTTGGGGGAGGCCAATGTCCAGCAGTGGACGTCCTCCGGCTGATGATGATGATGATGACGTGGTAAGTAGATACAAAGGGGACGGGGATAAGAATTTTGTCAATTTTAAGAGTACTTTATTAGTTTATAAACGGATTCATAACTGACATTTGAACTCGTATACACTGAACTTAGTTTTACTAAACTCAGTTTGCATTATGAAATCAACTCTAAGAGAAATAAAGTCCATGTAGCTTATATACACCGTGTAAATGACAGCGTAACGAAAAATGCAACCATGGATTCCGTACATGATACATGCATATGTAGTTGGAATTTTGTGTTTGAAATTTCATGAATTTTTCCAAAATGTTCGTATTTTTTTATTAATTTCAATGTTATTTTATGATACAATCTAACGAAACTCGATTTTTATTTAATATCAAACAAATAACACATTTTTAATAAAAAGAGCAATGTAATAAAATAGCGTAGTCGGCACTTACAGCTCGCAAGTCGCAACGCGCGGCTTAATGCATATACTTTGTTCGCTATACAAGTCGGGCAAAAAACTGCTAAGTGTTTACTTGTTTCCAACAAAAACTGTGAAAAGAATTTCGAAGTCTGAAATATATCTAAACTATCACAGAAGTTTTTGAAATATATCTTCACGCCAAGTCCCTTAACTGTATGCATACTTGAAACAGCGCCTCTACTGGTAACTGAGGAAACTAAATTCGAGACATTTAAAATTAAGTGCATTAGATTTCGATACGTTAACTACGAAACGTAATCGATATTAACTCCTAGTAAAGGTTAGACCCCAAACCATCATATCAATTGCAATAATCAAATGCATCAAAGCATGAATAGAGTGAGCTTTGAATATAAGCGCAGATTTAATGGATGCAGTACTTAATGGTATCAACGATTATTTTGAAGTAGAAATTAATATTGGGATTTACACGTCGTGTGATGTGTATGTTTGTCTGTGTCCCCATATTAAGTTCAAATGTGATGTGTGTGTGTGTTTTGTAAGATACGAGATGTGAACAAGCAATCTTCTTGATGAATCAGATGTAACTGGTGCGGCACTATCTTGCGGGTCTAAGGAAAGGATGTCATCTACCCTCTACGATCACGATAGTATATACAACATGATGTTACGTATGTGTGTGTATTTGTAAAAGTGTGTCTATACGTGCATTTGTGTGTGGTATATGTGGTCTTCCTGTGAAAAACTTATATATAAATATAGCGCTTGTGTTCTAGCGATGCGGTGTCGGACTTGACTTCTTGAGCTCCGGGATTCGATCTCCGGGTCAGCAACGAAAAAATTAAAATTGTTAATTTCCATTTTTTTCCATTTCAATTTTTTTATAAAAATAACGTTGCCCGGGATTGAATGTGTGCCCGGTTGGCGATGGGCTTGCCACCTATCACGTTGAGAAAATTAGCGTCTTCAGCTAGTGTGGGTGCCCTGGTTCTACCTCTGCCTACCTCTACGGGAGTATGAGCATGAAGATACTTTTTATATATTAGATAATATCTAGGTGGTTATCCATATGATCAATTTTATCATTAAAGATATCAAACAAATTGAACCTACACTTTGCGAAATTCTTAGGAAACCCATTTTAATAACATTCCTTCTTCAACAGGTGAGGAAAGTGATACTGCTGACGCGGAAGGTCGATTATCTTGCGAGAGCTCGCCACTCAGACACCGAAGAGCAGGAATTTTAAAAGGAGGAAGACTCTGGAAATCTCTGGATATCGATAAGGAAGCCAGTGAACAGGTAATAACTGCATTGGCATTTTATTTCATCGTAGTAGCGTACGTAAACGAGTTTCGAAACCATTTTTAGACGCCATTGGGTAGCAATAGAGATGCCCTTTTTACAAGCTTTTATATAACTTGCAAAGTATGTATGATTGTTCCGATAGAATCTCATTTTAAATCGCTTCCCTTTTTTTATTACAATGGAAGGCAAACAAGCTAACGGATTTCCTGACGGTAAGAAATACACCCTGCCTATAGACACTGAAGGCGGTAATGGTGCGTTGCCAACCTAAACCCGAGATGCTAGGCCTCTAACAAATATTACCGATTGTACTAAAATTTTGCATGTTTATATGACACTTCCAAAGAATGATGAATGAATGTAATTCAAAGAAGAATGAATCTAACTCCAAAGTAAGCAAATTATATGCTTCTATTATGGGCATTAGTCAACGATACTAATACATTACATACTTAAATAGATAACAGAATAAATTTAATAAACACCCAGACCCAGAAAAGCAGAAAGCCTGCCCCCGTCGGAAATGGAACCCTAGCCGAACCCAGAAATCGGTAACATTTCTTCGAGGTTTAACATATCTTCGTCACGTTGGCAACGCACCATTACCACCTTTGGTGTCTCTAGGCGGCGTGAATTTCTTACTACCAGGAAATCCGTCTACTAGTTTGCCTTCCAATATCATAAAAAAAGGATTATTTTATAAGATGATGAATAATTATTTACGTTTATTTCTAGAATGATGATCAACGGTCTACAACAGCAAGTGACGATGATGGATCTATCACCCCAAGATCGGTTCGTTTTGTGGAAAAACCTAAAGAATGTGAGGATGGTAGTGTGGAAAAAAATGATCAGGAAACCATTCAAACATCCGACACTGAATCTACTTCTCATAAGGATTACGGAGTCAATGCAACACATAGGTAAGTTTTCATAAAGGAAAAGTTTTTCTTTTAGACTGTGTTTAATTAAACACAAAAGAAATTAAACACCTGTTTAATTAAACGCAGTCTAAAATTGACATTCGACCAATAGCTTACTCAGGATCCAATTTTAGACAGTGTTTAGTAAAACGTGTGTTTAATGAGTGTTTTTGTAGCAACGCTGTGTGTTTTTACATGATCATATCTAACTTGCATATTTGTTTAGGTAGATTTTTTTAGTTTGATTTTAAAGTAGCTTTCCCCAGCCGACATCTGTTACATGATTGATTACATGAAATTTTGACGTGTTATAAAGCAAGTCCAGGATTGGAGATCATGTAAATTTTATTGCAACTGGTTCAGCACTTTTTGCGTCATACTTACCGATTAACCTTTGTACCGCATGCCGTTGACATGACTCAAATAATTTATATGAAAAATATACATGACATTTATGATATTTTCTGTTTCATAGTTACAATTTCATTTTTAATAATATACACAAAAGATACGCAAATAGTAAATCACAAATACGTAATAAAAAGTTTTTTTTCGTTTACTTAAAACTATTTTTATGAATTAATAACTTATTGAGCTAAGTTTATTTATTTTTATATACTTGAATAGCCCAAGAATTTTAATAAATGGAATGACGTTCATATGTAGGTGAAATAGGTTAGTTATGGAGCGTTGCCAAATAGCACTAACCTACTTGTGTGTACGAACTTGGTTGCAACACTGCCATGAGTCTAGATAGTACATAAAACATAAAACTTAGCTTTTGTTAGAGATATAAACAACACTAATTAAACTTCATGTAAAGTGCAAGTGAATTTGTGAAAGAGAAATCTGTAGCAATTTTCTAGGAGCAAGTGAATTAAAAAATGTATTCAGCTACCGCGAAATACAGCCACAGTAAATTGCCGCGAAATTTAGTTAACCCCTACAACGCCCTGTTTTATTCGGTAAATGTTTGAATTTAAACAATACATGAATGTTACGTGAAATTTGAGGGTTAAGTTTTAATAGGTTTACTTTTATTAATAGAAAGCAGTTAAGCGGGTTGTTTTTTGATTATTCTAACTATAAATGACTCACGACTTTGCCTGCTTATTTTTTTACTATTAAATATTACTGAAACAGTCTTTTTAGAATATATCTTCTTCTTAATTCATTGTGGTAAAATGTGAAATATATTTTAATTATATTTAAGATATAAATAATCATAAAATAAAAAAATGCAAAACCTATTTATAACTTATCTAAAACCGTCTTGATCACATCAGCTTTCAAAGAAATCACACACACCCACGCCCACACACACACACACACACACACGCACGCACGCAGACGCACGCGTGCTTACTTAATATAAACTTCATAATAAAACCTGTAAACAATTCCTATTCCCACCCGTTTTGTTTGTAGAGAAATATGAAAAGTACAATTGTACTTTTCACATTTCTTTACAAACAAATTTAATTAAAATTTATTCAATACCTTTTTTATTATAAAATCTTCCCTACTGATATTGTAAATGCGAACGTAAGTTTATTTGTTACACTTTACTCAAAAACTTTATCAATCATTCTCAAACTTTGTACACATATTCTTGAAAGTATTAAAACTAACAGGAAATTTTTCAATGACTTAAATGCGAGCCAAGCTGCGGGGGAAAACTATTGTATATGCAAAAATGAACGCTCATGCCCTTTATCACCGCATCATGCCGGAATAGATGGGCCGATTAAGCTAATACTTTTTTGCTGTATTAGTTATTGTCAGGAAAAAATACAAAGTTAATAACTAAGATAGCCAATCTGTTGGCTTTGTGAATGTGTTATAAAAATAAATAATACCTGAAGATTAATAATTATTTATCTTTTATTAGGTTGGAGACACCACTCATTTTGACTATAAATGCACCGAAAGCGAACTCGGCGGTCCAGCAGCTATTCACCAGCAGTAGACCTCCACCACCTGCCATTGAACCCCAACTGATAACATCAGAAACTCTCAGGTAAAATTTTCAGCACACTTTAAAAAGAAAAAAGAAATAGAATGTTTTTATTTTACATTGACCTTACATTAACCTCTGCTTGTTTGCCTTACGTTATCATAAAAAAGAGGGACTTATGACGCGGCTTTTTTTTATGATATTGGAAGGCAACAAGCAGACGGATTTCCTGATGGTAAGAAACTTCCGCCGCCTATAGACACCAAAGATGGTAATGGTGCGTTGCCAACCTGAGGCTGGGATGTTAGGCCTTGAGCAAAATTAAGTTTACCGGCTACCTTACCCTCCGAACCGGAACACGTCATGACGTTATGGCGGCAGGAATAGGTAAGGCGGTGGTACCAATCCGGGTGAGTCGCTGCGAAACTCTACCACCTAGTCAGGTGTCACGGTGTTAGTGACAGTAAGCTTTCGCTCGCCTTTTACGAGCTGCATGGCAGGAAGACAGATGGTCTATTCTTCAAAGGAGCCCGGACCAACACGGGGTATATATAATACTAAATCTACCACCAGATTGGAACGCGGTCACACAGAGAAGATCCGGTAGGAAACTCAGAGGTCTTGTCTTTTTTTACCGTGTTGATCCGGGACTACTGTGTAGAATAGACTTCTTGTCTGGTAGACTTCTTATCTGGTATGATACAAGGGCAAGAATAGATTAAATGGTTTATTACCAATAAGACCACTAGGAAGAGCTCTGCAGCAACTTGCTCGGGTAGAGATCCACCGTCTCACCTATTCTTGCCGCCATAATGACAATATCATGTTCCGGTATGGAGGGTAGGGTAGTCTGTAGACTTGAACATTAAGTCAAACCCTGGTCACGATTACACAATCGTAATACTTTACACTTGCCTAACATAAGAACTAATTTGGAACAACATTCGTTTAACTATCGAACTGCAAAAACCGTTAACCAATGTACTAGCTTGGATATCTTCAGTGGTTCCCTACCTTCTATCAAAAGCAGTTTTAAAAAATTGTTTTGTTAGATGAAAATATTGAAATTTTATTTAGGAAGAGGAATGGTTATTATTTATTTAATTAGCATGTTGTGTTTTCATCCAGAAGAGCTTAGAAAATGTTTATTTCATAAGGATTAATTTAATATGTTTTATATAAGTTGTACCTCCATTTTGTAGATCTAATAAACAAAAAAA
>NJDD01000813.1:747571-761891 GCA_002245505.1 Calephelis nemesis
AAAAAAAAAAAACACCCCGGCCTCCTGTTACATGTATGGTGTCTGTAGGCCTTGATTTGCGTTTACCATTATAGATGTGCTCATTTTCTGTCCTAACCTTTAAGCAAAGTACTTTCAAGGTTAGTCTTAACAGAAACAAAGAGGAAAAAACTAATAAAGTAACCGCGACTTCATAAAATAAAAGGAAAAAATGTAATTTCTTAAGGCAACCTATTAGTAGACGTACCAATAGCCAAATCGCTTTATTTCATGATCTACTGAACAATATAGACTTTATTGTTAGAAGTGAAACAATGTTATAAGAATTTGTATAGGTTTGGGTACCATTTACAAACTTAAGTAACAATTACATAACAAAGAAAGAAAATGTAGCATCGTAGAGTAAAGAAGCAAGATAATTCTAGATGAAAATGTAATTAATTTGTAAGGCCCACTTGCACCTACCTGGGTTAAGTATTTAACTCAAAGTTAGCTTTTAACATAGGAATAACTCAATAAAATATTTGACAATTTAACCTGTTGTTAAACTTAACTCAGGAATGTAGGTACAAGTGGCCTTAAGTATGTCAATAATTTGTGTTAACCAGAGGTTAGGCTTGGGATAATTTAATTCTACATTAAAATAAAATTGAATGGCATATGGCCTATGACTATTCAAAGTTATTGTATTTACTTAAGTACGTTATAGATACTACATCACTTTTTTTACTTTTGTTTTATTTCGACTACACTCAGGGCTAGTCTCTGAACCTGCAGGTGATTTTGCTGAGTTCACTTAGTTCACAACATACAAATAGGTTATATATACTCGTATTACTTTTTTCCCGAAATTCCCAATAAATTGAATGAAGATCATCAACTTCCACGTGTACAAAGTCATAAACGCATGTGACAGATACATATTTAAAGTAAAACTAGTGGTTCAACTAGTACACTCACAAGTAGCCAAAAATACTATTTTTCTGCAATGTGTCAGGTGGCAAACCTACCAAGGATTTATCCATATTCGGCCATTTTTTTTATTGAAAATTAAAACTACACTTTAAACCGACTAGGAAGGAATCGAATCTGAGACCTCGTTTAGTTAACGTCAACACTGTACCAGGGGAGAAACATACATGCACCCTCATCAAATCGTTATACTTACCCATAAATTTTAACGTGACCCATATTTATAGAGCGTGGGATGCCGGCGTTCGTCCTAAAACCGAAGATGTTGCGGTGAGGCGAGTGGCAGAAAGGAACGCCTTAAGGTGTTCCCTTCTTCGAAGTGAAGCAAGGAAAAAACAACAGCCAAAAGTAAGTACTGCAATTCGAAACTGCATATTTTTGTTTATTTTTGAAAGACTGGCCTTTTTTAATAAAAGGAAGAAAGAAATTTTTAATATAAGGAAGTTGGGGCTTAAATTATAGCGCGTTTTATTAATTTTCCAATTTGAATATTTACTTCTTTAAACACTCAGTACCTGGATGCCCTTGTATTTTTTTAGTAAACACTCATTGACTTCGTGTCACTTAACAACGCCATCTGCTGAAGCAACTTTATTGCTCACAAAAAATAGTGTTATTATTCACCAATAGATGTCAGGAAAAGTCATATTTTTCAGTTTAAACACGAATAAAATGACATTTTTAAAAATGATTCCTAGCTAGATCGATTTATCGCCCCCGAAACCCCAACCTACGAAATTTCATGAAAATCGTTGGAGTCGATTTCGAGATTCCAATTACATATTTTTATATATACCAGAACTGCTCATTTAAAGGCATAAGATTTAATATTCCGCAAGAATACTTCACTTATTGTCACGCTATATCGTAACTTGTACTAGTAATGATGATGTCACCAACCTATACCGCTTGTGTATCAGTTTACGTTATGTCCATGAGTCTTGTATTTTGCACCGGATAAAAAAATAAAAAAGGATGTTCACGTGCATAAGGATGTTAACCCCGAAAAGGTATATTGTTCGGGATCGGGTATGTGCCCGATTGGCGATAGGCTTGCCACCTATCACGTTGGCTTCTTCGACTACTGGCTAGTCGTGGTTGCGCCTCTGCCTATATGTACGGGGATATGGGCGTGAAGATACAGAAAGTTTGCAGGATTGTCTGGTCAATTTATAAATGTTGTATAAACCCGTCTTTATTTTATAGAGAGATATATATGAAATCCAATAAAAAAGAGTCGTGGCAAAAATAAGTTTATTGCCTATAAAGACATTGAAAGAACCTCCGAAAGGTTTTTTACTATAGCAGTTTCGGAAATCGTGTGGTTTTTAGTAAAATGTCCCGGCCTGCTACTTCTGGCATAATGTAAGGGTTGTAACAGTTTCTACCGCTATCAGACTTGCCACAGCTAGATTTATTTAAGCAATTGGTCTGGGTCGCTTTTAGTGCGGGATGTAATTTAGATAATTTCAATCCAATCCCTTTTGGATTTTTAGATCCCTTGGTCTGGAATTCCGGTGCTACCCTATTGTGAGGATGTTTAAATGAACAAGTAAATCACATAAAATTTTGTCAAATTTCACATTTAAAATTCAAAATAGCTTTTATTACTTAGATCTATACAAAAATTCTTGTAACGCGTCTATATAATTCTAAAAACTACCACCGGATCGGAACGCGGCCACTCACTGGAAAGATCCGGCGAAACTCAGCTGGCTTGTCTTTTTTTCTTATAAATCTAATTTACAAAAGTTTAAAACATTTACAAATAATTTGTAGAGATTGGTATGAGGAGCAATTATTCCTAAGCATTTCTGTCTTCTAAATATTCTGAAATTTTATAATAACCCTTACCATACAACTTAATCTTAATACGTTTTTTAAATTTATTAAATGGTCAATCTTTAATATGCTCGGGAAGTTTATTTTAAAAAACTGATTTGTTTTTTTATGATATTGGAAGGCAAAGAAGTCCGTCTGGATTTCCTGATGGTAAGAAATTTCCGCCGCCGAAAGAAATAGACCATCTGCCTTCCAGCCAGGCAGCTCGTAAAAGGCGAGCATAGGCTTACCGTCACTAACACCGTGACATCTGACTAGGTGGTAGAGTTTCGCAGCGACTCGCCCGGATTGGTACCACCGCCTTACCTATTCCTGCCGCCATAACGTCATGACGTGTTCCGGTTCGGAGGGTAAGGTAGCTGTTAAAATTACTTTTGCTCGAGACCTAACATCCCTGCCTCAGGTTGGCAACGCATCATTACCACCTTTGTTGTATCTTGGCGGCGTACATTTCACAAACTTTACCAATTCACAAATGATGAAGAAATCGATTAACATAGTCAAAAATTAAGAGCCGAACACATAACCTCCTCCTCTTCCCGATCATTTTAAAATAAGTTTAGAAAATGCGTGTCAGAATAAGCACTTTTACTCATAACACTGGCCTACAGAAAAAAATTGGTTTAGTGCAGCTCTGTTTGCATGTATAGTCGGTAAAGTAGTAGTATGAATTACATTGTTGATACTATATGTCAGCTGACAGCAAGCTGACAGCTCTAGTTTACCTTCAATTCTCTTTTTAACTTTTTTCTGGTTTTATTCGAAAGCAGTCCGTATTACATTATATGACATTAATTGCTATTATTACGTTATATGACATTAATTGCGGCTTTTATGACATTAATTGTATAAAATATCCATTACAATATTACTCAAGTAAATCACTGAAAAAAAATTCTTAGTGTATAATTTTCAAATGAATTCTTTCTCTAAAAAATGTATGTCTTTTCGATTTTATGAACGAGAGCTGATATAAAAAACGACTAGATTTCTCGTATCAGCTCCCCAAATGTACCCGAAATCAGGTATAAAATTTTAGGCAACAAAATGAGTGTAGCCAGTGTAATAAAGCAAAATATCTGATACAGTAATATTATTTTGTATTTTGAATGATCGTTTTGGCTAATCCAGCTTTATCCGTCCACCGCCAAAAGACTGTCCAATTTAAAATATTGTAATTAATTTCAAACCGCTTTACCAAAGTACGTGATAGGAATATTTAATTTGTTAACTTTTGTTACATTTTGACGATCTTTTTAACCCCTGACGCAAAAATGGGGAGTTACAAGTTTGACGTGTTTGTCTGTCTGCCTGTCTGTGGCATCATAAATCCCAAACGGATGCAGTGATTTCAAATTAGTTTTGTTTTCTATTAAAGGTAACTTATGTACGAGTGTTCTTAGAGATGTTTGAGTTGTGGGGGGTGAAAGTGGGGAGATTATTCATTTTTTTACTTTTTAAAGGGAAATGAAGTTCTTGTGTCGGGGTTTTTTTAAATTTTTAAAGTATCTTTACGCCTATATCCCCGAAGGGTTAGGCAGAAGCAAAACCAGGCACCCACGACTAGCCGAAGACGCTAAGTCCCACAATGTGACAGGTGGCAAGCCTATCACCAACCGGGCACATATCCAATCCCGAGCAACGTTTTTTTTATTAGAAAATTAGAAAAACCCAATTTTTTTGTTGTTGCTCGACCCGGGATTCAAACCCAGGACCTCATGCAGTCAAGTCCAAGAACTGAACCGATAGACCACAGGGCCGATACTTTTTTTATTTTTTTTTAATTTTACGTTTTATTGGTGGTAGATTGTTACAATTTGTCTGGGTAGAGATCCACCGCTTTACCTATTCTAGCCGCCATAATGTCATTGTCATGCTTCGGTCTGGAGAGTAAAGTACACCTTACTCACTAGACGCGACGACCCTTCAAAAACTATGGTCTTCGTGCCTTGGTTGTGCCTCTGCCTATCTCTTCGGGGATATGCATATCTTCACGCCAAGTCCCTTACGGGGTAGGCAGAGAGTATCGAGTGCCAGACCTCACGATCCTGACAAACCTGTCTTGCTTCCTTCACATTCATTACCCTTTTCATACAAACACTCCGGTTTCGGAGACTCTTGACACCACCCTCGGATAATATCCGATTGATCTGATCGTGAAATGTCAGCCTTGGTCCCCCCGGGTACCTACATTCATCCACATTCGCATTGTATATCTGCTTTGTCAATCTTTCATCTGTCATTCTTTCCACATGCCCGAACCAGCGGATGCGGTCAGCGAGCGTTACACCACAGATTTTCCGTAGTGCTCTCATTTTGACCGGATTTATCCTACTTTCATGATCTTTCTGACATACCCAACTCTCACTTCCATACAATAACGTTGGGATAAGCACAGAATTATGCAAAGCGAGTCTAGCTTTTTGACTCAAAACCTCGCTTTGGAATAGCCTACCCAACGCTCCATTCACACTATTCCCTGCACTCACTCTCTTCTCTACATCCGCGGTGTACCTTCCATCCCTACTAAAAGCACAACCAAGATATACAATTTCATTCACTTGTTCCAGCACTACATCATCAACCAAAACTCTTACATCCGTTCTGGCTACATCTCTTTCAAATACCATTATTTTGGTTTTCATCGCATTCAAATGTAAGCCCCTTTCTTTACAATCTTCTTTCATAACTGTGACCAGTGTTTGCAGCTCAGATGGTGTAGAGCCCAAAAGTACAGCATCATCTGCATAAAGCAGGCAGTTCACAACTTGGTCATCCATATGCATTCCCACATTCAATGATCTTAACCTTTGCAGACATTTGTCCAAATACAAGATAAACAAGCGTGCTGACAACACACAACCCTGCTTGACGCCAATATTAACATCAAACCAAGGCGATATGTTGCCATCAACCCGCACGCATGCTTTACAGTCTAAATACATTGACTGCACCGCACGCAGCAGGGACCCATCTATCCCATAATCTGGTAAAATGTCCCAAAGTTCCTTACGTACAACCCTATCAAACGCTTTTTCGAGATCCACAAAACCGCAGAAAACCCTCTGACCCACAGCCAGATGCTTCTCTACAATGTTGCGGAGCGAAAACACTTGATCCGTACATCCTCTTCCAGACCTGAAACCGCCTTGAGCCTCCCACAATGTTCCATCGGACATCCCTTGCATCCTCCTTTCAACTATTTTTCCATACACTTTTGATGCTAAACTGATCAAACTAATGGCCCTGTAACTTGTACAGTCCATGCGTGAACCCTTGCCTTTATACAAGGGCACGATGACCGCACGTCGCCAGTCTTCAGGTACTCTGCCGGTCTTCCAACACTTGTTACAAAGAACCCAGAAAGAGTCCCGGATGGCAGGACCACCAAGTTTGATCATCTCAGCTGTAACCATATCTACTCCCGCAGCCTTACCATATTTCATACTTCTTATCGCCCATTCAACTTCTTCCATCCATATTTCCGAGTAATTTGAGTACTCGGACCCAGCGACAGCATCTTGGGCACCTTCATACATATTTCCATAATATTCACTCCACCGTTTTAACACGTCATGCGTGCTTGCAAGAATATCACCACTCTTAGACTTAATTTTATTCATTCTGGAGGCAAACGAACAACTTCGAGACTTCTTCACCTCCCTCCAAAAGAGTTTGGTGTTCATCTCGAAGTTGTTAGACAACCTCTCTTCTAGTTTCATACTTTCCCTTTCACGCTTCTCTTTCACTAAGTGTTTGGTTCACCCGGGATTCAAACCCAGGACCTCATGCAGTCAAGTCCAAGAACTGAACCGATAGACCACAGGGCCGATACTTTTTTTATTTTTTTTTAATTTTACGTTTTATTGGTGGTAGATTGTTACAATTTGTCTGGGTAGAGATCCACCGCTTTACCTATTCTAGCCGCCATAATGTCATTGTCATGCTTCGGTCTGGAGAGTAAATTACACCTTACTCACTAGACGCGACGACCCTTCAAAAACTATGGTCTTTGTGCCTTGGTTGTGCCTCTGCCTATCTCTTCGGGGATATGGGCGTGAAAATACTTTTTGTTATTTAGGGACCCATTTAAAATAGCCGTGAACCTCTTATTCCAAAGTACAAAATAAACCAAAATTAATGTAATCTTGTTTTTTTACGTAAAATTACGTATAATTCTCTTACTAGGCCCTTACCATGAGTTTACGGCTTGACAGCCTTACTATACTCACTACCGTCTCTGTAAATTATTTGTAGGGAAAGTTTGGACAGCGCCTCTATTGGTAACTAAGAGAAACACATTTTTAGACCAAAAGTGTCATAGATTTCGACACGTGACTTACCGAACGTAATCTATACCAACTCATGATAAAGGCTCTGTAGACACTATAGATGTTATAGGTACGTCGCTATTCTGTGCAGTTTAGTCATACATGTTTAAAGATTTATGATTCAAACTAATCGTTCGTGTTCAAACAGCAGCATTTGTCATACATTCTGTCAAAAAATATCGAGAGTGGATTCTTCTTTGCTGTTTCCAAATTGAATTTTTTTTGTTGTTGTTGTTAGATAACGTCATGACGTGTTCCGGTTCGGAGGGTTAGGTAGCCGGTAAACTTACTTTTGCTCGAGGCCTAATATCCACGGCCTCAGGTTGGCAACGCACCATTACCACCTTTGGTGACTCTTGAAGGCGGGAATTTCTTAGCATCAGGAAATCCGTCTGCTTGTTTGCCTTCCAATGTCATAAAAAAATATAAGCCTTCCTCTTCAAACACTTTATCTACCAAAAAAACCGCATCAAAATCCGTTGCGTAGTTTTGAAAACTACGAATTCAGTCCGGAATAGCAAAGCCAAAGAATATAAATACTCTTTAACAAGAGAAGAAGCGTATCTCTCTTTAAAAAAATGCAACCACGACTTTATACAAATATACTCCAGCGCCGTTGTGGCTTCGTGAGGTAAACTATTAAAAGCGCGGAAATTTTAAATTCTCAAATTGCTTTAGGTACTGCATTTTGCTTTTTAGAGAAGTTAACAGGAAGATCTATCAACTTGAACCAAATTTAAATACTAACTGCAAGAAAACAATTTTCTTTACATTTTTGTAGACAGCTAGAATTTGTGATAGACATCCCTGCAAACTTACTCTTTAATTTGTTTCGGATTAAGGAAAATAATAAAACATTATATTACATAGATCATACCAAAGTTCTTGTGATGATATATGAATGAAGAAAAAGACTACCTCAGGATAGAACGTGCTGCTTATCGTAAAAATTAACATTGCTTACAAACATTATAATCAAACACCGAAATGAAATAAACAGTATTTATTTAGGTAACATATGAATTATGGGTACCTATATAGCGCATTTGTTTACAAAAGTGAAAATTTTCATGTTTTATTCAATTCAAAAATTAAAAATTATTATCTTTATCAAGCATAAGCCAAATCTAGCCTGTCAAGAGAAGATACGGCAATACGAAAACCTTTGCAACTAGGTACATTGTATCTACTTTGAACTGCCGACAAACCTAGCCAGTCAGAAGAAGAAGCGGCGACAAAATTTCTTCAGCAACTTTATTAGGATAATGCATTTTAAACTTTTTATAGTCTTCATGTTATAGAGATGAATACTTGGATTTAGAATCGATGTATGTACCTATTAATTTATGATTTTTTTTTACTTCAGAAAATAAACTAACATAGTAGGTACGTGAACTCATACTCGTAGCGAATTTTTGCATCTTCGTAGGTCTGGAAAATCTGAATTGACTACGTTCAAAAGTTTATTTTTTTTTACTGTAAACGTAGCTGTGTCTTGCAGTTTAGACTTTAAAAGGATTTCATCTGAAAAAGATTAAGCGACTATTAGGACATATCAATCATTAGCTGCCTGTTCTGGCTTCGCTCTGTAATTTCTTTACCATAATCTAGTAATTTTTTTACCATAAATTGAGATATCGGCTATCCTATCTTTCAAGTAGGATCAAACTGCACACGGTGTGCAAATTTTGTTTGAAATCGGTTTAGTAGTTTTGGATTCCATCGCGGACAAAAAACACGGAATTCACGTATTAAATTTGGAGCAAAACAAATAATTCATTATGCAACTGGCTCCGCTGGTTTACATATGGAGAGGTTAACATATTATTATATTATATTAGATATGCGCGTAATAACCAAGTTGACGAATAACGATGTTTGATTTCGACCATATTAAACAATTATACATTCGTATTTTTCGTATGTGTATTATTTATGTCTGTGACTTATACCAGTGTATTTGCTAATACAAACAAAATTAGCAAAATAATTTTGTAACTTTGGGGTTAGATCAATTCATGTAAATTTTAACAAGTATAATTATCGTCACGCCAAAGGGTCACTCACGACCAGTGCTAGTCGTACCAGCCTTTCATTTACTTTTATAATAACAATGAAAACAATGGTACAAAATGTGACATATAAAACGTAAACACTACTTTAAAGTGTCCCCGTGTTGGTCCAAATTCTATGTGAAGAATAGCAAAAAAAAGATCATACTTTAAATAGGTTATTAAAAGAGGTATCACCAACAAGATCATTGATGGTAGAGGGCTGTGCGGTAACTTGCCTAGGTAAAGATTCAGCATCTTGCTTATTCCTGCCATCATAATAAGTGTTTGACACTGTCTTCCGGTCCAGAGTGTAGTGTAGCCGGTAGAGTTACGGCAGTTACGGTATGTTGGTGATAAACGGTGTATTTACTCTTTGTCACTACCAGTTAAGCTAAAATCTAATATGAAATTAAAGAAACGCAATATGTACATACCTTTTTAAACATATTTTTATTATCACATAGCAGTTTATTTACTTCCGTTGAATAAGGAATTGAAAATGCTTGAAATGTTCTTCGCTCGTTATGGTAAGTTGCTCATAACTTCGTATATGGTGTATAAAGAAATATGAAAAAAAGACGCAAGTGACCCAAAAAGACCCACTTTTCACTTGATTTCTCCTTCAATTCACTCGCGAAGAGTCCTGAAAACAAAATACAACAAAAATTCAATTATTTAAATTTACCTTAGAACAAAAATACAAACATTTAAATTTGCATTTTCTTTAAGTAATTTGAAAACGTAACAACCCGAAAATACAAAACTGTTAATCAAAGAAGTCTCGCGTAACAACTAGTTAGAAATAATGTAGATACAATGATATTTAAAAATAATATAGATACGTTTGTATAGTGTACTTGAGTACCTACTTCCGAAAACTTTATTACTGAGTTTTTAATTTTTACACAAAGCAACGTGTCCTATCATAAAACAATTAAAATACTTACTTGATATTTCCGAATATTATTTTCAAGATTTACAGGAAAGCTGAAATTGATTTTTATAAAATATTTATTTTTATGACATTCAAGTGACGGAAGATGACATTTTTTTTATTTTGGAAAAAACAAGCGTAAAACCTCTTTTCTCTCGACCCCGCCAAAATTTTAAATGAAAATAGACAATTGTGATTCTTAGGGGTATCATAAAAATGTTTGGATTTTTTGCCGCTGTCCCCAAACAGCAACTCAGACATGTCATTTTGAATGTATGCAAGATCAAAATGTTGTATATATATGATAATAGACCTTGAGCAAAGCTCTCAAAATAACGTAAAACTTCTGAAATATAAAAACTAACGGCCCACCCCGGCTTCGCACGGGTATAAAATATAACATGCAAACCATCCTCTTCAATCACTTTAACTCTTAAAAAAACCGCATTATAATCCGTTGCGTAGTTTTAAAGATTTAAGCATACAAAGGGACTTAGGGACAGAGGAAGCGACTTTGTTTTATACTATGTAGTAATTTAGTGTGTTCAAATTCTACGAAAAGGCCAGATTCGTGAAAAGCAAATTCGTGGATTTTGCACCACGATAATGCGTTTTCTCATTAGGCCGCATCATGAACGATTTATGGACTAAACATGTAGCAAATACCATCACAATCACCATATTCACCAGATATGTCTATACTAATCGACTTTTTTCTTTTCCTAAGCTCAAATTTACTTAAACTATATTCCCGTAAAGTTTAACCGAAATCATTGCTGTAGTTTTTTCGTGAAACAACAACCATTCTCTACTTTTACAAACTTTCGCATTTATAATGTTAGTAGAATTTTCTATCTTCGGCGTTTGGTAATTTAAATATTAATGATTTTTTTGTATAAAGTTTAGGTCTGACAGATGCTTATTAAGCCTTTATTTTGATAATTCCGCGTAAATAGTGTAACTGCTGTGGCAAACAATCCTCAAAATGATACAAAATGTGACAAGCCTAACTAACGTTCCCACCGCCCACCTTTGCGACCAGAACACGAATAAAGAAAGAACTGGGTAAACAATACAAATTGTTAGGTACGTCCCTCGTATGTGACAACCCTACGTAAAGTTCCCACCTCCCACCTCCGCGAACAGATCACGAATAGAGTCCGAACTCGGGAAACAAAATTACTTGTCACTTCCTTCGCCAACTTTGTCGAAGAACTCACCACAGAGAACACCAAATCGCACTCGATGTACGTTTCGCCTCAACACCGAGGCATTTTCAGGAAATCGACCGTACCGTACGAACGACGACACACAAGACGTCTCGTGTGTCGTGAGAAGTCCTGTCGTCCTCTATTGGACTGTCCAAGAATTTAATTATTAAAAAATATGGCTTATCTTACACTAGCTGTTGCCTGCGGCATTTCCCGTTTGGTCCCACAGGAACATTGTTTCGGGATAAAAAACTATCCAGTGTGTTTATCAAAGTTACCCTCTATATGTGTACCCAATTTCATTAAAATCGGTTCAGCAGTTTTTGTGAGGAGGAGTAAAAAACTAGTAAACAAATAGACAAACTTTCGCAATTATAATATTAATAGGATAACAGGATAAAAATTCTCGCATCACTATGTCAGTAGCCGTACGAAACAGCTTTACCAATTTTCACCAAATTTTATATGCATATTCAGTAGGTCTGAGAATCAGCTCACCCCAATGTTTTTACTATGGTCACATTTAAAAAAATAGCAGAACAGTGTCCGCCGGGTCAACTTATATTTACATAAAAGATTAAACAGTATGATATTTGTAAAATAAAATATTCAACGTTTACCAATACTATGATTTAATAGAGAAAGTTTCGCCCCGTATGGGTGAAGTTGAACATTTGGAGCAACCGCAGCATAGAGTTTACCGGGAACTTTGTAAATTTATGCAAAAATAAACTTTAATCCACAATATTTATGTTCAATGTGTGCACGTAGTTGTATGCTAAGGGTTTGGTCACAGTACAAATGTGACACAGTATTAAAACAAAACCTAGTTGATAAAATACTAGCGGCCTGCCCCGTCTTCGCACTGTTATGAAATATCTATATATTAATACGTGATGCCAAAACTTTGGACCCTTACGAAAATTGCGAGGAAGGAGAAGCATAAAATTTGGCATACTTATATAGTTAATGTGTAGGAGAAGTGCAGTACGCTGTTATTTTTCAATAATAATGCTTGCAAAGTACATTAAATCAATAAATAAAACATAACCCACACTACAATGTGTTTAACACACACAAACAAATATTGATGATAACGATAAAAGATCACTGATTGCATACTAAAAAGTTTGGAAACAAAGTAGTTTGTCTTGAGAAATGAAGATAGCGTTCTTATCAACAAGTTATAAAGAAATCAATAAATAAAACATAACCCACACTACAATGTGTTTAACACACACAAACAAATATTGATGATAACGATAAAAGATCACTGATTGCACACTAAAAAGTTTGGAAACAAAGTAGTTTATCTTGAGAAATGAAGATAGCGTTCTTATCAACAAGTTATAAAGAAATCAATAAATAAAACATAACCCACACTACAATGTGTTTAACACACACAAACAAATATTGATGATAACGATAAAAGATCACTGATTGCACACTAAAAAGTTTGGAAACAAAGTAGTTTGTCTTGAGAAATGAAGATAGCGTTCTTATCAACAAGTTATAAAGAAATATTATGGTGCAATTTCGACCAACGCCGACCACTACTACATATAAACCTTCCTCTTAAATCACTTTATCTATTAAAAAAACAGCATTAAAATCCGTTGCGTAGTTTTAAATATTTAAGCATAAAGGAACATAGGCAGAAAGAGGGGACTTTGTTTTATACTATGTAGTGATTTACTTACACTCCATTGAATCGATTGGGTTGTCATGTTCATCTTTTAGCTATCGAACTGCAATAACTACTTATATTATTTGTAACATTCGTTACTTCATCTGATGGCGTCGGTCATCATCGTCATCATCATCATCAGCCGGAGGACGTCCACTAATGATGATTAGGCCTCCCCTAAAGAGCGCCACGAGTCACGGTCACCAGCCGCTTGCATCCAGCGGCTCCCCGCGACTTTGAGCAGATCGTCAGTCCACCGGGTGCGAGGTCGTCCAACACTACGTCCTCCGGTGCGGGGCCGCCACTCTTCTCCAACGGTCGTCGGTTCTGCGAGCAATGTGGCGTGCCCATTGCTACTTCAGCTTGCTAACTCTCTGGACTATGTCGATTACTCTCGTTCTCTTGCGGACCACCGAATTACGGATCATATCTCGCAGAGAAACACCGAGCATAGCTCTCTCTATACCACGCTGAGTCGGTCAATCCCATCAAAATACGAATATGCTTTTGGCATTTTCAAAATGATAGCGGAAACAAATAGCTACATGACCACTCGTCTTGCTACTACAGCACCGTTAAAACAACTCAGAAGCATGGTTGTATACGTAGTTTTCTTACTGTTTCATATTTGTACTGTGGTTTGGTACTTCTAATTAAAATAAAGCAGAGTTACCAAAACTTGGATTCATGAGTTCCAGCGTTGATACTAGTTATTGAAATTTACGATAAATTTAATGTTGACACTAAAATAATGGGTACTGAAATATACATAAATAAAAAAAACCCTGGACAAGTCACACAAATTGAATCTAACCCCAAAGTAAGCAAATTATATGCTTGTGTTGTAGGTGTTAGTCAACGATTCTAATACATAGAAATACTTAAATAAATACCATAATAAATTTAATAAACACCCAGACCTGGAAATGCAGACATCTATATGTACATCACACAAATGCTTGTCCCCGTCGGGAATCGAACCCGAGCCTCACGATTGATCGGTGTAGTTAGGCGTGTACGCTAGCCACTCGACCAACGATGCTGTCAATCATAACTTATTTCCCCATGTTTATCTGGGTATTCTGTTTGGGATAGGTCTGCTTTCCTGCCAGATAGCTAGAAGATCAGTGGTGGTACAGTGCTGTCTAACAATTCACCCATGAATCGACCACCTTACTTATTCTTGCCTCCATAACGCCAATACTTGACTTGGTCTTATTCTGGTTCGCAGGATAAACTAGCAAGCTAGCTGGTAGGCTTTCACATTTGAACCAACGTCTTGACTATAGGAGAATAGAATAGAATAGAAT
>NJDD01000813.1:762369-820709 GCA_002245505.1 Calephelis nemesis
TATAGGGGGTCGAAAAAGGCCCGAATTGCTTCGAGAAAAGGATGGTACGGCCGTGCCGCTTTTTTTTTGCTCGACTTGGCGGGGGCACTGCCGTGCCCCCAGATAAATTTTGGCGTACATCGCCTAACTAAACCGAAAAACCGCGCGGCTCGGGTTCGATTCCTGACGGGGGCAGGCATATGATGAACATTTAGATGTCTGCGTTTCCGGGTCTGGGTTTTTATTAAATTTGTTCTCTATTTAAGTATTTCTATGTATTAGTATCGTTGACTAGCACCCATAAAACAAGCATATAATTTGCTTACTTTGGGGTTAGATTCAATTTGTGTTACTTGTCCAGGGATATTATTATTATGGTAAGATTTCAAAAAACTAAACTTTCAAATTTCATAATTAACCAATTGGCTTAAATTTAGATTAAGTATAAAATTTTAAAAATGAAAGTTTAAAGTGTAAAGCCGAATCGTATAATTTAAATAGTAGTACTGTAAAGGCTTGGGCAGCGGGACAGCAACTGTATTGGTCCAATGTCTCTACCAAAAACAATTAATTTATGTTGTAATATATAACATTGAAGCAAGCACGAGATCAACTTCAAAAGGCTATCATGTTGAAACTGATCCACGCTTTGAAATTAATATTGCCATTTATGAAACAGTAAATGCAGTTAAGATGAATCAATTTCTGGAAGTCGGACAGTAACTCATCCGGCGAAGTAAATTGCATTTCTCATACGTTCATCCAACTTTGTCTAATTACACAATCGAGTGAAAATCCGATATCACATTTTCCTCCTATAAGTTGCACTTGTAATGTAATATATGCATATAGCTTACATAATATAGTTACAGTATAATTAGGAGCACAGTAATGGAATATACTGTAGTTTATTTTCATTAAAAACGGGCGATAACACGATTATACTTACATATATTTTAAACAAAGAAACAGTTGTACTGTTTTACGTATCACTTTTACAGCATCATCGGGGCTAAGACTTGAAGTTTAACTAGAGTTTAAGTTAAACTTAAACTAGAGTTAAAGTTTTAGCCCTGATGACGCTGTAAAAGCAAAACCGATAGGCTATTTACAAAGTAATAAATTATAAGTGATACGTAAAACAGTACAAGTGTTTCTTTGTTAAAAATATGAATATTGGGAAGTTTTACCAAGCGCCGACGACGAAAAATATCAAATACGTTTATACTTACACGTCTCCAGTTTGTCATGAATTTGGTATGCCATTCGCGGTTGAGACGGTGATGTCCTTCTGACGTAGTAGCGTTTTTTTTAACGTTTGACGGCAACTGGACCTTCTAGCATGGAATACGACAATAACGAGCATTGATGCAATTCGTGAGGTGATGGTACCAATCTGGCGCGAGTTGCTGCACATCATTCTATCGACTTGAGTGATGATTTCTAACTAGCGTTTCGTAAATAAGACATCAACCTCCTACAAAATATTATTTTGTGTTATAAAATAGAGAAAAAGCAAGACAAAGTTGCTCCCAATGCATCGGTTTCGTACGACCCGGAACTTTGACCATAAATGTAAGTTTGACAGCAACTAGACCCTCCAGCATGAAACACGACAATGGCGAGCACTGACTCTATAAGACAGACGACGGTAGGAACATGCAATTTGTACAGCATTCTATCACCTTTCTTTTAGCATGAAATAACACAATGTCAATCACTGAATGTAGACTTAATTGAATATTTCCATCACCCTTTGGTCCGGGTACTTTGTGTGGACCGTCTGCTTGTCCTGTCCGGTATCTCTTAAAAAGCAAGGTACTTACTAGGTGGTAGAGCTTAGCAGGGACTCGCCCGGATTGGTACCACCACCTTACCTATTCCTGCCGCCATAACGTCTTGACGTGATCCGGTTTGGAGGGTAAGGTAGCCGGTAAACTTACTTTTGCTCAAGGCCTAACATCCCGGCCTCAGGTTGACAACGCACCATAACCACCTTTAGTGTCTCTTAGTGGCGTGAATTTCTTACTACTTACTTAATAATGGCAGTCTCATCTTTTAGTCCATTGGATAGGGTAGCCCAGGGGTTGGCAAATTATTTTGACCGCGGGCCGGTAAATTAAAAAAAACTAGTGGCGGGCCAGTAAATTATAATTAATCTTGAGGCGGGCCGGTTTATTAAGACACCAAGATTAATAGCAGTTAATATTACGATTATAAAACGTTGTACATAAAGATAACATAAGGCATTTTTCTATTATTTTACAATCCTTTATTAAAATAAAATCTATTTATGAAGTCTTAACATATGAAATACGCAATATATATGTTTGAAGTATCGATTCAGTATCTTAATTGTTTAAATTTCAATAGTCTTTTAACATTTCGACCATTAGTTAATTTTTTTAAGGAGGTTCATATTTTTTTCTAAAAAAAACCCTCGGCGGGCCGGATTAAAACCTCTCAAGGGCCGGATCCGGCCCGCGGGCCGTAATTTGCCCACCCCTGGGGTAGCCAATAAACTTAAGCATTAGGCCGTTATGGGCGCATTGTTTAGTATTAAGAGGCTAAGGTTGTCTCTTACCATCAGAGGAGCCACGTGCTTAATCACTATATTTTGCCATAAAATCTATATATATAAAAGAAAGTGGTGTTAGTTACACTATTTATAACTCAAGAACGGCTACACCGATTAGGCTGAAAATTGGTGGGGAGGTAACTTAAAACCTGGAGAAGGACATAGGATACTTTTTATCCTGTTCAATTGTAAGGAAACTGGTAAAAACAACATTTTAATTTTTCCCATACAAACTAAACGGGCGGAACGAAGTTCGCGGGAATAGCTAGTATGCCATAAAAGAAATAGATTTAGTAGCCACTACACCGAAGCGTGTAACTAGTTTTCATTTCCAGTAAAACTGAAGCCTGAAGGTCATTTAGTCGGAGTTCCAGTGAAATAATGAAGACATAGACTCGTTGTAGCGATAAAGATTATTTATGTTGCCCACTACCCCCCATCTGATAACCTTAATGATTGCGGTGGGTTCGTCTGCATCGTTTATATCGCGTAACTTGCGGTAATTTTCTACAGAAGTATGCCATGAGTTCTGAAATCGACATGTATGTTTTTTTATGTTAGGTCAAGCTAGATTTTGTACAAAGTAGTAATATTTTTTCTTTTAACTCTATACCCATATCGCTCATCCGGTTCAACAACGGCTCACTGTCACTAACACCGTGACATTTGACTAGGTGGTAGAGTTTAGCAGCAACTCCCCGGATTGGTACCACCGCCTTAACTATTCCTGCCGCCATGACGTCATGTCGTGTTCCGGTTCGGGTGTGAAGTAGCCGGTAAATTTACTTTTGCTCGAGGCCTAACATCCCGGCCTCAGGTTGGCAACGCATCATTACCACCTTTGGTGTCTCTAGGCGGCGTGAATTTCTTAACATCAGGAAATCCGTCTGCTTATTTGCCTTCCAATACCATAAAAAAAACTTGAATTGAGTTAATTTTTCAGGAGCGAAATTTAAACATAAATGTACATTAAATCAATAAATAAATCATTATCCACACTACCATGCATTTGACACACACAAACAAATATATTGATGATAACGATAAAAGATCACAGATGGCGCACTAAAAAGTTTGGAAACAAAGTAGTTGACCATAAGAAATGTAGATGGCGTTTTTATTAACAAGATATTGATATTTACTATGGTTGAATTTCGACCAACGAGCTACCACTAGTTAAAATTAAATAGCCAAATCGTAGTAACACGCTGTAGTTGTGCTACGTAAGTTCCAGGGATTGTAGCCGCAACCGTAGCCGTAAAAACAGTGTCAAATCATTTTAATTCCTACTATTTTATCTTCTGAATACCGTCCAGTTTCGCCAGATTACCTACTAAATATATGTGTGCTATATAGAGAAATCGCTATATAGCACACATAATCGGGCAACAAAAAGAAACTTGGATTTTTCCAATTTTCTAATAAAAAATGTTGTTCGGGATTGGAAATATGCCCGGCTGGCGATAGGCTTGCCACCTATCACATTGTGGGACTTAGTGACCTCGGCTAGTCGTGGGTGCCCTAGTTGTGCCTCTGCCTACTTCTTCTTGGATATGGATGTGAAGATACTTCTAGCACACATAATACACCTACTATGTAAGGAAGGACCTTTAGTTGCAATTGTAGCAGTACAAACTATACTTAAAATATCGTTTCCTATTATTTTTGTCGAATCCTGATAAATTGAATTCCAACACATCAAAGACAAACAATTACTATAGTTAATAACTATCACTTCGTAATAGCCACTGCCTAATAACACAACGTATGCCTATTCGTAACCTACATAAATCTATACTAGTAATCTTAGCCGTACAAACTATACCACAGAATTTTATTTTGTAATAATTTACAACCTTTTACTTAATGTCACCTATCCCGATTTTTTTAATGGAACGTTGCAACTCAAATTTGATTGACTTCACGGTTACTGACTAAGTTGAAACTTTGCATAGCATGTATGTAAATGTATGATAATATCGCAAAATTACTATGGCATGGAGCTGATCATATGAAACCGGAATGTTGCCAAAGAAACACCTCAAACTCTCAACATTATCTTATCGTGTTTTATCTAATTTGATACTTCTGAATACTACAGCTAGGAATAGTTCATATAAATAAAGTCGTGCCCTAAAATATAATATTTTCAACAAAATTCATTTACCTATCTTTACGAGTATATGTTTAACTATCCGAGCCCTTACAGCGCTATATCGCTTTGTTATATATTTTTTAAAACGTCTCTACTGGTAGCTAAGAGAATAATATTTTCGAATTTGTATACCTTATTTACCGAACGTAATCTATGGCAATTCAATGTAAAAACTATGATTGTTGTATATAAATCCATAATAATTACCTTCTTTATATTGTTTATCTCGGTACATATATTTTTATAACGTCTCTCTTTGTAGCTAAGAGAATGATATTTTCGAATTTCAATAACTTAATTACCGAACGCAATCTATAGCAATTCAATGTATAAACTGTAGAGATGTTATTATTAGGGTAACTTTTAGGTAATCCTATTATTGAATATATTAGTTATCGCATATTATGATATCATACCTATTACTGGATATTAGTCAAATATTAGTGAACTAGTTGATAATCAGCGATAGATACACAATCTAATATTAATACCTGCGTAATATCCATAATAATCAACCGATATGAAATACAATATTCTTGTGAATATGATATTATACAGTAAAAATAGACAATGATAGTATGATTAATATAAAAAAGTAGTTTTTATTGAAACATGTATGTATTTAAAACATTAAAAATATGTTCACATTCGACATTGAAATGTGTGCAAACTTCGCTGGTTCCCAACCGCTTCTTAATGACAACAAAACTTAATTCCTATATAACAAAAAAAACTTCCACCAAAAGCAAAAACCCATTCACTAAATAAGTACTAAAAAAGTAATGAATTGTTATTAATTATATTTCAATCACTGCGAGCACGTGCCGGGTCCGACGAATATAATATGAAACAATACGGAGTCGCTGTGAGCATTGATCACTACATAATATTACGATTACCTATAAACTAATATCCGTATTAGCTAAATTAAGTTAATGCGACGAACTAGTGACCAAATGTAAACAGAACTATTTTCATTGCTTGCTTGCTTTGTTACCTGCTCTTCCTGGTTTCATACGAAGCCCGACGTGTATAACTATGTCTTTACAATATTCAAATTACGCACACACGCAGTACGCAGCCAAATTATATTCATACAATACAAAACAATATTCGTCTCGCTCACTCGCCCGCCTCGGATAGCTACGGCGGCGGCGACGGTGAGTCGGTGCGCGAGTCAAATAATTCCGCGTACCTATTATTTGACTAATACCTGGTAACCTATTACTTTATAATCGCGTATGCTAATATGAATATACACGGCTGGTATTATAATATCTCTACTTATTACGAATATATTAGTCACACTTCTAATAAACTGTGACAATCACAGTTTATGTATAAAGACATAATAATTACCTTCTTTATATTATTTATCTCTGTAAACAAAATACCAAAGCGTAGTAAGTTACTGTAGCACTGCTACGTAAGTTGCGGAGACCGTAGCTGTGTCGTAGCAGTAATCGTAGCAATTCATACTGAACCACAGAAGTTTAATTCGTAAAAAAAGAAAAAAATAAGTAAAAGTTCAGTTCGTATTTTTTATCTTCCAATTGTAAAAGGCTTGAACGTCATATCATCTAAACATAAATAAGTTTAAAAAACATAAAAACAAGCTTTTATTAGATTCATATTTAGTTTTAATGACAATTAATATATTTTATTTGATACAAATATTGGCTTGCTTATACAATACAATATATTCCGCCATTTTGTTGCGGCAGCCATTTTGGATTGATATTGTTTGTATAGATTGCATTGTCATCAAAACTACTCGTGTATTTCAAACGTTCGATCAACCAATTAAGGTTAACTGGCTCAAAATGTAGTTTGAAATATGTTTCTTAGTAAAAACGATTTTATTTTAATTTATTTTCAAACAAGGATACGGACACTGGTCCGGGCTCCTTTGCAGAATAGACCATCTGCCTTCCTACTTGACAGCTTGTAAAAGGCGAGCAAAGTGTTACCGTCACTAACACAGCGACATCTGACTAAGTGGTAAAGTTACACTGCGACTCAACCGGATTGTTACTACCGCCTTACCTATTTCTGATTTTTTAAACTTACTTTTGCACGAGGTCTAACATTCCGGCATCTGGTTTGCAACGCACCGTTATCACGTTTGATGTCTCTAGGCGGCGTGAATTTCTTACCATCAGGAAATACGTCTGTTTGTTTGCCTTCCAATATCATCATCAGACAAAGAAAAATATTGACAAGGGTGGCATCATTTGGAAACACTTTCAGAAAATGTTCTTTTTTTATTGATTTTTCTTTCAAAATTCAAATTACTTTCTGGTTATAGACACAAAAGCTTCAAATTAATTTTATTTATATTCAATTATTTATTTTATTAATATATAACTTTATGAATGTTTTGGAGGAATTTGTGGAAAATCAAATGAAATAATAATAGCAGGAGTTGTAAATCCTATTAACCAAACAATTCCATATTTTCACCGTTTTCGTTTGTCCAACCATGCGCCTAATACCTTGTACATACCTTTTTGTTATCTAAACCTTTTCAAGGTTCAGAGATAAAATCAAACGCTCACTTGCAAAAAGACATGTCAAGTCAAATAACAGCTTGTAATTAAACAACCGTAGCTTTGCTAGTAGCTGCAGTCGTGGAATTATATTACAAACTATCACAGAATTTTAGTTTCCACTATTATCTCCCGAGCTTTAATGTGTCATTTGAAAAATAAACTAGCGGCCCGCCCCGGCTTCGTACGGCTATGAAATATACATGTAAAACTTCCTCTTCAATCATTTAATCTATATAAAAATCTGTTGCGTAGTTTTAAAGATTTAAGCATACAAAGAGACATAGGGACAGTGAAAGCGACATTGTTTTGTACTATGTAGTGAAACTTATTTATCACTAGATGCTGCCTGTGACTTTATACAAACTTTGCAGTGAAAAATATTTACCCTGAGTAATAGGTTTAGTAAACGTTGATAAGAGACTATAAATATACAGGTTTATACGTAATCATCATTCACATCATATTTTTTAAGAATGGTTTTGTGTTAGTATAACTGGCTGAGACCCAGTATACAAGCATTATTGACCACCTCGTTGGTCGAGTGGCTAGCGTACGCGTCTTACTACACTGAACAACCGCGAGGTTCGGGTTCGATTCTCGACGGGAGCAGGCATTTGTGTGATTAAAATTTAGATGCCTGCATTTCCGGGTCTGGGTGTTTATTAAATTTATTCTAGTATCTATTTAAGTAAAAATCGGTTAGGCCGTTCTCGAGTTTTAGCGAGACTAACGAACAGCAATTGATTTATATATGTATATATATATATTCATATATATATACATATATATATACATATATATATATTCATATATATATATATAGATAGATTTGTAAGCTACCACTACACAAAATTTATTAAAAATTCGTTCATTATTGTTTGCAGAAAAAGAAAACACATAAATTTTAAAAATACGTATACGTTTTGGGCTATGTACTAAATAAGTACGCTTTCATGTATTTTCGCGAAAACATACATTTTTAGCTGTTACTTTTTATCGACTTCAAAAAGAAGAAGTTAGCAATATGACTGCAAGTGTTTTTTTTTATTTTTTGTATGTTCATTACACAATCACTCAGCTAATTTTAATTTTTTCTTGGAAAGGTAGCCCATGACTCCGAAACGGTCCCGTATAAATTGTATCATAATCCAGAAAATGGTTTTTGAATTATAATTAGCTGATTTGGTGAACTTCATTCCACCTTTCCGATTTGTATGGGATAAATTAAAACGCTGTTTTTCCTTATTTAACCGCAGTGGAACAGAATAAAGCATATCCTATGTCTGTCTCCTGGTTTTAAGTTAAAGTTTCAACCAAATTGGTTGAGCCGTTCTTGAATCATCAATATTGTAACATGACTATCTTTTATGTATATAGATTACGATTACGAAGTATGGACAAAACAATAAACAATTATCTGTTAGGCTCCCGTTTTTAAATATTGAAGCTGGATATTTTTATACACTACACACTTTTTCCACGTGTTGGTCCGGGCTCTTTTGCAGAATAAACTATCTGCCTTCCTGTCAGGCAGCTCGTAATAGGCGAGCATAAGCTTACCGTCACTAACACCGTGACATCATACTAGGTAGTAGAGTTTTGCAGCAACTCGCCTGGATTGGTATCACCGCCTTACCTATTCCTGCCGCCATACCGTCTTGACGTGTTCCGGTTTGGAGGGTAAGGTAGCCGGTAAACTTACTTTTGCTCGAAGCCTAACATCCCAGCCTCATCGGAAATCGGTCTGCTTGTTTGCCTTCCAATATCATAAAAAAACACTAAATAAAAAAATTGCATGTTGCATTCTTCGGATAAAACCCAGTAAATAAAATCCAACACAAATGTGTATGCGAAAATGTTTTACATTGTAAGCATAAAATGATATTAAAATAATGCTTTTAACTTTCGACGTAAATAAAAATTGTTTGTTGAATATAATATTTGCTGGGAGTGGTGGGTAGAGAGTAAGCTCGGTATTAACACGTTAAATACAAATATTATTTTCGCACTTCTCTACAAAAATGTAATTTGCAACTAGGAACTAGAAAACTTATGTTTTCTATTAAAGTTATATTTTATTAAAACCTTTAGTAATTCTGTATTTTTTTACAATGAAGTTGCAAGACCATAAGGAGGAGAACCATAGCTATTATAAATTCATCGCTGTGGTCGGGGTGTTAGGCGGAATTTACAAGGATGTTAGAATCTATACTTGCTATCGTCGGCACTTGGTGGAATTCCATTGTATACACACGTTTTTTGCAGTTAACACTTGTACTTATCCACAACATACTAGATACAGTAAAAAACGTGTGTATGCAAATATATTGGCTACTCGACCGTCTACCATAGAGTCTTAAATATAGTTTTATCTAAGAAGAGATTGGTTTTCACGTTAATAAACATTTACAAGACTCTGGTTTGATTCCCGATAGGACCAGCTATTTTTGTAACGAATGTAAATTAGTAATTACCGGAAACGGATGTTTATTAAAATTATTTCGGTATCTATATATAATTATACGTGACGCCAAAACTTTGAACCCCTTTTTACGAAAATTGCGCCGACGGAGTAGTGTGTAATTAGGCATATTCATAGTTGATTTATTTCACCGCCATATTTATTTCGCCGCCTCGTTAGTCGAGTAGCTAGCAAACATGCCTAACTACATCAACCAAGCGAGGCCCGGATTTGATTTCCGACGGCGCAGGCATTTGTGTGATGAACATGTAGATGTATGCATTTCCGGGTCTGGGTGTTTATTAAATTTATTCTGGTATCTATTCAAGTATTTCTATGTATTAGTATCATTGACCAACACCCGTAACACAAGCTTACTTCGGGGTTAGATTCAATTTGTGTGACTTTACCAGGGGTATTTATTTATTTATGTGTAAGAGAAGTGCAAAATACTATATTTTTTTTTAAATTAATGCTTATAAAGTGATTTAAATTAAAAAATAAAACCATACACAAACAAATATATTGATAATGAAAAAGAGATTTGGAGACAATACCCAGCGTTAGATGTTGCACCTAATTTACAATGTAACATAGTGGTACGTGCTAGGGTTACCAATTTCAAGTAAATAAAATACAACATACTATTAATTGCCTTCAATTCACACAATTATGCAAAGTGAATTCGAAAATAAGGACACTATTGTACTAACCGCATTTATACAAATGGTGGATATTCTCGTATGAGTGAACTTTAGGGTTCTGTGGGATAAGAGAGAGAGGGAGTTAAGGAGGGAGCGAGAGGGTAGAGCAGAAGAGAGAAGGATGTAGGTAAGCGGGGAAAGACATATGTGTTAGGGTGATATCAAGAGACAAAAGCGGTCTGTGAATAATTAATCCCCTATAGACTTTACTTGAGGATATGTATGTGTATACAGTTGTCAAAAAAGTGGTTCTCATTTCGTTCACAAAAAAAGAATTATCAAAGTTTTATTTTCCGGTCACGCTATACGTGATCGCAAAGGGCAATAGGGATTCATATATTTTTTTTGGAAGGCAAACAATTTGGTGGATTTCCTGATGGTAAGAAATTCACAACGCCTAGACACCAAAGGTGGTAAGGTGTGTACGGACCTGAGACCTCGAATCAGACCTCGAACAAAAGTAAGTTTACCGGCTACCTTTCCCTCCGAACCGGAACACGTCAACGGGAAGAATTGGACGTTATGGCGAGGCGTATAGGTGAGGAAGTGGTACCAGAAGACTCGCTGCGAAACTCTACCACCTAGTAGGATGTCATTTTGTTAGTGATGGTCGCCCTTTTTCGCCTTTTACGAGCTACCTGGCAGAAAGGCAGATGGTCAATTCTGCAAAGGAGCCCAGACCAACAAGCTACAGATAAATAAAATGTTAAATCCACATAAAGTCTACGGATTCATATTATTATTTAAAAGTCCCTTTAAACAAGCAAACTTCGTTTAGAGTTTTACTCAGGTCGTTAGCTTTAAAGTTCGAAGTTTATAGGTTTTACTTGACTTAATTTTACTTTCGAACTTCTAAGTGAGCTTTTTTGTAGTATATTTTATACAGAAACAAATGAAGACTAAAAACAAAATTTTCGACGCGAGTTATGAATAAAATATTTTATTTGTTTGTTGTTTGTACCGTCCTTTTTGTGTAATACGAATATATTACGGTAAATGACTGTTCAGACTAATGCCAGCCCTTGATTTGTATGGACAATCGCATCAGTTAGACAGTTTGCTTATAAATTGTTTTTTAGATAGCAAAAAAACTTATTTGTAACTTGATATATGTATGTATGATTGCTATGTATACTTTGAAGGTATTATTTATACAAGTAATAGGAATAAGCTATTACCATTTATGCAAAAGTTTTTTGTGGTTTAGCGGTCCGATATTAACTTTTAATACACGGGTTTAGTTTCCATGTAGACCAACTAAAAATATGTTTTCTTAATCACTACGTAGTATAAAACAAAGTCGCTTTCCACTGTCTTTCCCTATGAACTATGGGGAATCTATGAACGTAGATAGAGTAATTTAGAAGATCGAGTGGCTAGCGTATGCACCTAACCATACTGACCAACCGTGAGGCTCGGGTTCGATTCCCGACGGAGGCGGGCATTTGTGTGATGAACATTACGATGTCTGCATTTCCGGGTCTGGTTGTTTATTAAATTTGTTCCGGTACATATTTAAGTATTTCTATGTTTTAGAATCGTTGACTAACACCCATAACACAAGCATATAATTTGCTTACTTTGTGGTTAGATTCAACTTGTGTGACATGTCTAGGGATATATATTTATATTTTATAACCGTGTGCCGCCGGGGCGGGCGGCTAGTATGGTATAAAACAAAGTCGCTTTCCGCTGTCTTTTCCTATGATGCTTAGATCTTTTAAAACTACGAAACGTAAAAAGAGTAATTTAAGAGGAACGGTTTTTGTGTATAATGACATAGAAGTTTGTTCACCCGTTGTTTTTGAACGAAAAAATCCTGATCGAAATCGGTCCACCTTTTTAAAAGTTATGATGTCACATATAGACAGACACACACATACACACAGGTTCTCCTGGTTTCCGTCTGCCTTCCTGCCTGGAGGCTTGGAAGAATCCGGCATGAGGTAATGGATTTTTCCGACAAGACCACTGTGGTAGGTGCTTAATACCCCGGCTACAAAACACAGACGCAAAATCTATGCCAAAGATTCTGCAACCGTGGTCTGCAGACACCCTAGATTCTATTGTGTCTGTAGTGTAGACCCCGATTGGCTCTTATCATTACAAAAATCATGTATTTCAATGCCTAATATTATTTTTTTATTAAATAAAATGTGTTAAGCCTTTATCAAATACATCTAATCTCAAAGAGACAATTTGGGAATTTCAGGAGCTGTGTGTGTGTGTGTGTGTGTGTGTGTGTGTGTGTGTGTGTGTGTGTNNNNTGCGACTATCTATCAGGCACTTCCCTGTTATTTCACCAGGTCCTCGTCATAAGAAAACATAAAACTATCTAGCTAAGACGAATTTAACGAGTTCAAACTCGATGAGTTTAACAGCCGACTGCATAAAAGAATGAATGAATGTGAAATGAATACCCATATTGCATCTTATATCCATTCCGATGTTTACAAATGAGCTTGGACGCCTTTTCAAATCTTCAAAAATACAGCTAAGCTCATCAGCATCTAAACAAAATAAAACTGCATCAAAATCTAACCACCCGATGAGGAGATATGATTCTATAGACATACAGACACACACAAACACACAAATCAAAGTCATAACAACCCACGTTTCGCACTGGAGGTTAAACATACCGCAGTTTGAAATTCGGCGATAACATACAGTGGTTATCGTAAATATAGTTCTATAGAACGTAAGAGAGATATGATAGCAAATTTCTCTCACACGTAAGTATGTTTACGACGACATTCCCCAAAGAGATAGGTAGAGGCAGAATCAGGGCACCCACGACTAGCCAAAGACACTAAGACCCAAATGTAATAGGTGGTAAGCCTATCGTCAACCGGGCACATACCTAATCTCGAGCAACGTCTTTTTTTTATTAGAAAATTTCAAAAATTAAATTTTCTTTCTATTGCCCGACCCGGGAATCGAACCTGGAACCTCATGCAGTCCAGTCCAACATCTGGACCGCTAGACCACAGAGGCGATTCTCTCTCATACGTCTTTAAAGAAGTTTCAACATAAGCTTGTAAAAAATACTTTTTCCCTAGATAGCAAAAATAAACTTTAGTAGCTGATTTAAGGTTGCCAGAACACAGTTTTACTATTAAAAGATGCCGTTTATTTACAAAGGAGGCACTTCTTATTCAAAAGCCGCATTTTCATTATTGGATTTTACAATGAGCTCATCGAGGGAGTCGATTTGCTTGAGAATAAAATGACTTTCCAGCAAGTATTTCATTCGATACGGGGCAACCACTAAAACCCAAGTAGAAGTGGCTGACTTGTCTTCTACGCCTTTGTTTCTAATTCTAAAGAAAATACAGTGTAATGTTATCTATATATCAATACGTGATACTAAAACTTTGGACCCCTTTTTACGAAAATTGCGCTGAAGCAGAAGCATAAAATTTGGCACACTTATAGTCTGTGTGTAATAAAAGTGCAGAACGCTAATATTTTTTAATAATAATGCTTATAAAGTATAATAAATCAATAAATAAAACATTACCCACACTACCATGTATTTGACACACACAAACAAATATATTATATAATACAAATATTGATGATAACGCCAAAATATCACAGATGGCGCACTAAAAATTTTGGAAACAAAGTAGTTGATCTTGAGAAATGAAGGTGGCGTTCTTATCAACAAGATATTAAAATTTATTATGGTCGAATTTCGACCAACGGGAGACCACTAGTTTAAATTATTTCACCATTTAAGTTGTTGCCCGTTGCCCGTGTTGGTCCGGGCTCCTTTGCAGAATAGACCATCTGCCTCCCTGCCAGTTCTGAAAAGGCGAGCATAATCTTACTGTCACTAACACTCTGACTTCTGACTAGGTGGTAGAGTTTTGCAGCGACTCAACCGGAATGGTACCACCGCCTGACCTATTTTTGCCGCTATAAAGTCATGACGTGTTCCGGTTCGGAGGGTAAGGTAGCCGGTAAACTTATTTTTTGCTCGAAGCCTAACATCCCGGCCTCAGGTTGGCAACGCATCATTACCTTTCTTTGGTGTCTCTAGGCGACGGGAATTTCTTACCGTCAGGAAATCCTTCTGCTTGTTTGCCTTCCAATATCATAAAAAGTTACTTGGTTTCCGACAACTCAATATTTAATCCTATTTGCACCAGTCATTATATTCAATAAGTGTGTACTATCTTGTTTAATTAACACAGACTTAAGTACTCCAAAGTTTAAGTACACTTTATACTCTGTATTCCAGTTATTTAACGTAGAATAATTTCTACTGCAACCTTGAGTATTTTGGTTGTTTATTTGTAAGACAGTAACAGTAAATGTATATGTTAGAGACCAAAGTATTCCAAGGTTTAAGTAGACATTATATTTTGTATAATAATTAATAATTGTAATAGACTTTTAACAGAAACCTTAGATTATATGTTTACCAACTGTTTCTTGAACACTCACTAAACTAATTTCAAATTATAGTCATCTTCTTTCAAAGATAGTGTTAGAAAGAGACAAAACAAATTTAGTGCTGTCAGTTTTTGTAAATGACATTTGTTCAGACTTTAAACTATTCCTTTTAAAACATTAATTAAAACCGTCACGAGTTAACATGCCCATTGTTTGGACTAATCTGACATGTCTAAAATATTCCTTCTCATTCCTTTTTGTTTCATTGGAAAAAGAAAGCACATACCTAAAATAAGTTTAATTGGGACTCAGCAGAATGCAAGCCATTGTTAATTAAAACTCTGAAAATATTTAGATATGACATTAAAGATAAATAATGAATACTTACATGTTTTCTATTAATTCTTACCTATGAAAAATTCAACTTTAAAAAAAGCGTTAAATTATAAAGGATTATTAGATCATGTATCGATATTGATACACTACTTTTTTCGAAACAGCCATAGCTATGTCAGAACGGCAGCCATATTTTGTTTTAATGGCAGGTTGTTTTTGTAGGTATTTCAAGGTCATATATTTAGAGGTCAATGGTTGGTACAATAGAAATAGTAATATATAGTTTTTACGCCCGCATTGTAGACTGAGGTATATTATTATACTCTTTCGTAGACGGTGTCTGCAAAAATGGTTCTCATAATAATGCTGCAGGCTAATTGGTGCTTGTCGCTGACCGAAGGCTACATTGTTTTTAATTTATTGAATTTAGCAATAAATACTTTTTGGAAATCCACTGGTAGATAGTTGAATTTAAAGTATTTATTTTGCCAAATCCCCAAATCCTGGGTAAAAATTGTGACCTAAATTCTCTTCAAGTGACACTAGATGTGACCATAAATTATAAACCAGTATTTGACGACCCGAGCTGACATTCTTGTAATCAATGAGTATATATAGTATAGTAGTAATAGTAATAGACACACACGTACACACATACACACCCTCATATACGCAACTTTCAAGATCGCTTATATTAGTTAATTTAATTTATCCTTTTTGGAACAATTTCTGTTTGGTTTCCGGAGGTGTCATTAATAACTGCGACACAGTCTCTGATTAATGCAGTTATTATCGTTGCAACATGTTGTAATTATATAACTGTTTCAGTTTCAAATAAATATTTTTTTTAATTAAAAAAAAATACACGACCTTGTAATCCAGACTAAGAATAGAGACGGGAACGTCACAAAATCTGATAAAATGCCTATCTTCCGCCATAACTAGCTATCCCCCTCCGCCGTTTGCATTCAGCATTTTAATGAAAATATAATTTTGCAGCAAGAAACAACATCACTAGCAGAACGCATCCGCTTACTAACATGTGACGTGGAAGATGATGAGCAGCCTGACGAACAGCGGTCATCACCCGCCGGTGCGAGTATGGATAAGTTCTCCACCAGCAGCGACAAATCCAGTGACAAATCATATACCAGTATAGACAAAAACAACGAAAAAGCTTTTGGGAGTGCTTCATCAAGTTCATCCTCTTCCACTTTGTCTGCTCCAGTTCCCACAAGACAGCCACCTCCCGATCTTGGCGATGTACATCAGGAAACTCATAAGGTATGATTCCACGACTATATCTATATATAAAATATATACAACAAAATTTTTTTATCACCATCCAAATTTTTTCTAGGCATAAAGTATCTATAAATAAGTCCATTTATGAAAAAAAATAGGAATCTAGCAGGTAGCTATCTAGCATGTCAGAGCACTCAGCGCGTAGGTACGGTACTTTGTAGACGACTTTGCGATGTATCATCAATCAATATATCATATCTTAATATTCTAGTATTGAGGGATACTAAAAGAAAAAACACGTATTTAATTATTTTCACTTAAGATCAACATACTAAAATTTGGATGGTGATTAAAAATTCAGGGTGTATATTTATGTAGAAAATCAAATAAGAAATATGCCGTTATAGAAATAAAAATCCTTACAAAGATCTCGCTATTTTTAGTACTGTCTCGTTTACTTCCGTTTACTTCATAGAGTTCTGGCACAACTAAACAGTATTTTATTAGAACTGGAAATTTATCAGCGCTCACTTCAATACTGTTATGTTAGTAACTGCTGGTATATTCTTTGACCTTGTTGGTCCGGGCTCCTTTGCAGAATAGACCTAGGCAGCTAGTAAAAGTCGAGCATAGGCTTACCGTCACTAGCACCGTGACTAACTAGGTGGTAGAGTTTCGCAGCGACTTGCCCGGATTGGTACCACTGCCTTACCTATTCCTGCCGCCATAACGTCAATGCTTGCCGTTGACGTGTTCCGGTTTGGAGGGTAGGGTCCGGTTGCAACATCTACATTCTAGAGAAGCCGCGGACCCGCAAACGCGGCAGTCGCGGGTGAAAACCGCGCCGTGTGTTCTTAATCGAAGCCGATGACATTATTTCTAATCTTAAGATAGTATTTCTAAACTTACTTCGAATTACGCAACAGTAATAAAAGCTTCAAAAGAAGTCTGTCTAAATTTTATAAAAAGTCGTCTATTTTCGCCTCTGTGGTCGAGCGGTCCGGGTGTTGGACTTGACTGCATGAGGTCTCGGGTTCGAATCCCGGGTCGGCCAACAAAAAGAAAATTGGATTTTTCCAATTTTCTAATAAAAAAAAATGTTGGTCGGGATTGGAAACGTGCCCAGTTGGCGATAGGCTTGCCACCTATCACATTATGGGACTTAGTATCTTCGGCTAGTCGTGGGTGCCCTGGTTGTGCCTCTGCCTACCTCTTCGGGGATATGGGCGTGAAGATACTCGTATATTTTAAATATACCTATAGTACCTATAAAGAAATATTAAATCGTACTTCGAAGTACGTAAGAGTAATAAATGACTTGGTGTACCAATCCCTTAGTGCTATGTTAAATTTATAATTTCTGGCGTAGCCTAGATACATTTCTCATCAAGATCTCTCTGTCATAATTTTCATAGAAGCTTAACAAAATGTTACACTAATTACTTATTCACAAATTATTAAACACGAGAGAACATAACGTTTATTGTACTTCACTTAACGTTAACGTTTACTTTATCAATTATGTATTTGATTTTAAAGATATCTTTTGTATATATATCAAGTTTTAGTACTCATTTTTTTTTAAATTAAAAATGTAGTAAAATAAAACTGTAATTTTGTAATTTGGTGCTGGCCTATAGATTATTCTGACAAGGAAGTATTTTTATACGAAACTAAGCGTAAATTTTTTTCATTATTTTTTTTGTAAAAAACTTTTACTGCCGTAACTTTTTTAATTGTTAGAATTCCCTATAATAAAAACAACAAGTGATATTTGTTGTTTTCGAAAACACTAGTTTCCACCCGCGTCTTCATTCGCGTGTTGTGACTTTCACATCTATATTATTAGTAAGATAACATATTTGTGATTGTCATTATCTTTTTGGAGATTCTCTTATTAGTCTATTAACTACGTACTGTATTACTCTTCTGATACAAAACAACAATGACAAGCTGAAATTATAGATATTGTTATAACAGAAACGAAATAATAAATCCGTCATCCATCCAACACTATATTTTTCCATCATTATAATTTCTTGATGAAATAAACAATAAATTATTTGAAAACAAACCTTAATTTACGTAAAAAGGCTAAGTCTAAGATTGACGACGCACTTTTATCATAACTAGTCGTCGCACGTTGGTCGAAATTACACACAAAACAGTAATTTTATCTAATAAGTTTAAATATATTGTTGATCAGAACGCTATTTTCATTTCTCAAGACCAACTTTTTTCCCAAACTTTTTGGTGCGCCTTTCTTTTATCGTTATCGTTATCATCAATATATTTGTTTGTGTGTGTCAAATGCATGGTAGTGTGGATAATGTTTTATTTATTGATTTAATGTAATGTATAAGCATTATTATTGAAAAAAATAGAGTTCTATACTTCTACACATAAACTATAAGTGTGCCAAAATGTATGCTACAGCGGCCACACAATTTTTGTAAAAAGGGGTCTAAAGTTTTGGCATCACGTATTAATATATAGAATACTGTCATCATAGTTTTATTCCCATTATCGTGTTTCATGCTGGAGGGTAGGGCAGTGTCTAATAACCATAGCTTTATTTATTATTCCTCAAAACAACACAGAAAAGTTTTCCACCGCAAAGTCCATTCAATAGCCTTAAAGCAATAAAAATTCATTCTATACTTCCAGTGAAATATTAAAACGATCGTCCTGAGAACGTTCCGGAAACGCTGTAAACAAATAATTCCTACGTTCGTAATCCAATTAAATATCATACGAAAGCTGCTTTATATATTACTAGCTGCCGCTATTTCTACTGCTATATAGCTGCCATTTTAATATGTTACAAGCATATATTACAAGAGTGAACGCTAGTGACTTCGCACGGAAGACCCGAATGACATCTGAATGAATGTTGACAAATCTTAAAACCCGCACATTTTATTTCTATTATTTGGTAGTAATAAAAGTATACAAAAACGATTTAACGGCACTTTAGTTTAAACGAATATACATATCTTCACGCCAAGTCCCTTACGGCGTTGAGACAGAGAGTATTGAGTAAACTTATCTGGCTTCCATCACATTCATTACCCTTTTCATACAAGCGCACCGGTTTCGGAGACTCTTGACAAAACCCTCGTATAATATCCGAGTGATCTGATCGTGGCACGTCAACCCTGGTACCCCAGGATACATCCATCCACATTCGCATTGTATATCTGCTTTGTCAATATTTCATCTAACATTCTTTCCATATGACCGAACCAACGGAGCATGCCCTTTCGCATTTTAACATCAATACTTTCTTTCAATCCCACTCTTTCTCGGATTTCACTGTTACGAATGCGGTCAGCGAGTTTTACACCACATATTTTCCGTAGCGCTCTCATTTCGACCGTATTAATCCTACTTTCATGCTTTTTCTAAAAATTAGTTTAGAAAATAGGTCGCTTACAACTCGGTGCTTTACACCAGGTTTTTTTTTTACATAAATCTTTATAATGTGTGGTATTTACCATAAATACCGTGGTTCTGCGATAATTACCGTATAGCCGCCTAATATTTGACGAATGAAAAAATAGTTTAAATTATTGCCGCATACAGAATTCGAAATCTTTTTGGCGTCCTTTTACACTCTATATGGCCATTTGGAGCTTTACGTTTCCAAACGTAATATAGCTTAACATTTCTTTCTAGAATTTTGATCTCTGACCTCTTCGTTGGTTGAAGGGTGAGCATACGCGCCTAACGCTAATCCCGCGAGGCTCAAATTGATGTACCAATCATCTAGGCCTAAGTATAGACACAAACCGACCGCAAGGCTCGAGTTTATCATATAAAAAAATCGCAGGAGTTTTGGCGCCATCGAGAGAAAAGATGGTCGAAGTTTTTTTCATAATTATTGAATTTCGTGTTGATATTGAGTGAAATTAGTCAATTTTGGTGGCATTTTGTACAATTTTGTTCAGTGAAAGTGCACAAATGAAATAATCTTGTTGCCGTTGCCGCCAAATCTCTTTACATGAGCTTGTGTAATGAGGCCGCCGCATTACCCAAGAGCCTGACATGACTTACTGACGACTTATGACTGATGACTAATTATAATTGATATAAAATTTGATGCAAATTTCTACTTGACGAATGGCAAAATACTAACGTGAAGGCCAAAACTTAAAGAAAGAAAAATGAAACAAAATCGCAACAACTACAATTAATCTCCAAAAAAGTGTATTATAGTTTTTTCACGTTGATCCTAATCGACCGATTAAAAATGATTATTTTTTGCAAAAGATTTCAAGGACAAGAGAGGCTATGGTCTTAGCCTGTACCATAAAAACAAATTGGATAAAAAAAAACTTTGCACTCTCTTAGATATTATATTAAATTATTATTCACAACTTTCAAAACATGAAAGAAGTTTACCTCATATAGGATTTGAACTCGTACACATCGTCTATCACTGACAACACTCTGCCATTTGTGATACTGAGAATCCCAAGTCTTGCAGTAAAATCTCTACTGTGTTATTTTGGATTACTTTCAAAATTCAATGAAAGCTTAAGCTAAACATATTAAAATTTAAATGTTTTTTGAATATTTTTTAATAAAATATGAATACCTACAGCCCCGACCTGAACCTCGAAGGCAGTTCCTGTCTACGTTAGCGCCGTTGACAGCGTGTGTTGGCAACGCTGCTCACCACGAAGGTTTCTACTACTCCTCACCAGGAGACAGGAGTTCAGCATCATCTACCACAAACATAGATCTCCAGGAACATAGCGATGCACCTGCTCCAGATGTTGTAGCGGGAACACCAGGTTAGATATATTTTTTTTAACAAAAAAGTAAATAATCGAACTTAAATCAAATAATTTTATTTCATTTTCCTTACATCATGAAATATGTAATGCACAATTCTGACCATATTCATTCAATTACAGCGATAATAAATATGACTATGGCAGCCCCATCGGCCATTAAAATGTAGATATCTGTATTTGTTGGAGTGAAACTTCTTTATCGGGGTTGGAAAAATTTTTTGTGTAACATTTTTTCGTTACGCGTCACATTTTTCCGTTACGCACCGTCTTTCTTCTTATCCCTACCACGCGTTATTCGAAGTATACTTTCTCAAGCGGAGTAGGGATTGGCAATAAACTTTATTTAACCAATTTCTGTAAAGTTGCATATAGTAAATTGTTTTTTAAAAAATAACGTCATCGAAGTTTCACTTCTTCACTTCTTACTAGTGTACGCTAGTACACGCACACATTTTTTTAATACACATTCCATGTTTTCGATGAACACATGGAGAACAGGGAATAATCTTGCTGTCAAAGATTGATATTTTGATCTATTTTTATGTTATCGCTTGCCAATAACATATCTGTGGACAGGATAAATATGGCAATTATTTAGGACAGGTCGGCGGATACGCAGCTAGCAAAGATTGCTTGGAATCCATCTTTAGAGATACATTATTAACATATACCGTTAGTCATCTTGTACGATCGAATTTTATTTCGAGTATAGTACTCCTATTCAAATTATGAGCTTCGGCTTTACACTTTTTATTCTTTTTACACTTTATACTTTTATTTGAAATTGGCTGACCTAATCTAAATTTAAGCTAAATGATTGATTTCGTAATAACAACTATATAATATAAAGATATATTTAAAATACATTAGGATTTCGAAGCTTGACGAATGTAGCCGAAGCGTATAATATAAATATTACTACTATAAGTTCAGTTTAAACTTTTAGTATCCTTAACCAATAATTGGAAATCAGTTCTTTTAATTTGTACTAAAATGTTAACTAATTAAAAAAAAGAACACCAGCCGAATATAGAATCTATACTTATTACGACACTCGCTTAAATAATCTAAGAGCAGTAAAACTGCAAAATCCGATTACGATTTCATTTTGACATCATGAATTGATCATTCGCTGTTCGGAATGTAGTCAACGATTCCAAAATAGTATCTTCCCGTCCAAATTTTATCAAAATTAGACAAGTGCTTTATAAGTTACTTGAATATATTTCCATATGAGTTTTGGTGCCACCAAAAAAAAAGGTTGTCGTAGATTTAAATTATAGAATTTCGTGTTTGGTGGCATTTTGTACAATTTTGTTCGGTGACAGTGCGCAAATGAAATAAGCATAAAGAAATCAGTATGTCGTGTATTTCTGCGTTGCCGCCACTCATATTATTAAATGAGCTTGTGTAACGAGGCCACCGCTTTACTCAAGACTCAGACATGACTGTCTTTAATTACTTATGACTAATTTAAATAATTAAAACACGTTCTCGTTAAATCGGGTAATGTGATGCAAATTTAAAATTGACTAAGTGCAAAAGCTAACGCTAATTCCGAAAACTAAAAAAATCACAATGTATATTTCCAAAAAAACAACCAAAATCTATTCATTATTTGCCAAATAATTACGTTATAAAAATACAAGAAAAACATACAGTCGAATAGAATACCTATTCTTATCTTCGCTTGAATAATATATTATAATGCAAAGCTTCGGAATGATATTGGCGTAATAAAATTTCATAAATATTTAATCTGTGGTCCACGAGACATCCGATTATTAAGTTTGAATGAAGACTTATGAAAATGGAAATTCATAATTTAGTAGTTTGTGTTCATTTAAAGTTCATTCGTTATTCGCGATAACTTGGAAACTGAAAAATAAATGAAACTTATTTATATTAAAAATGTCGTCTTTTTATATCTGTAGCTTTTATTGTATTTGTTAAATTATAACTTATCAAATAAACGAACATATCTATACTAATTACCCATTCGAAACCGACAACAAAATAGAGAAATACAGTTTGTCTGTATGTATATTTCTTTTAAGTTTATTACGAAATTAATCAGCCAATAAGGAATGGATTTTGACATTTTTTTCATATGGTACCAAACATAATTCAGAAATGGTCATTTAATTTCATCAAAATGCTTCCAGTGATTTTGAGATAATTTTAATAATGCTAATAAATAAAAATACCTGCTAGCATGCTATTATTGGAACGAAGTTCCTTACAGCAGGCTTAGAGGAGTTAGGGATTTTGCTGCGCGAACGAACTGAAAAAAAAGGTGATAGTAAAAACCGTTAGAAAAAGTGGGTAGAATAAAACCGTTAAATGAGACGTGCGTAGGCGCGACAGTCGTATACACAAGCGAGTAATGTATACCTTTCTCTTTCGCCCTCACTCCACTCCGCCAATGCATAGTATGTACTCATGAATTGTGTCGATTCTACATTAGCCGAAGGAACTTCGTTCCTACCTGGTGTCCCACGACACCACATTTATATAATAATGAGTTTATATATTGTGCGATCATCATTGGGGAGTTTGGACCGTAACCCGCCACGCTGGTCCATTGCGTGTTGGCGGGTCGCCAGAGCCTCGTCTGTTATTAGCAGGGTGCACCACGAGCAGGTGAGGTTGGCTTGGGTCCCGAAGATTGAAGGTGGGACCCCTTACACTCTTACGAGATGGACAGACGACCTTATGAGGGTCGCGGGGTCTCGTTGGATGCAGGGCGCTTCCATCCGGTCGAAGTGGAAGTCAATGGGGGAGGCCTATGTTCAACAGTGGACGTCCTATGGCTGAAATGATGATGATGATGATGATGATGAGTTTATATATTATAATTTCAAATATTCTGTTTTAAATTTTGGTAATCACATCTATCACACTTATTGGTGTACTAGCTGCCCATTCCGGCTTCGCTCGGATGGTAATTTTTTTACCATAAATTGAGATATAAGCTATCCTATCTCTGAAGTTAAATCGAACTGCACTTGGTGTGCGAATTTTATTATAATCGGTTAAGTGGTTTAGGAGTTCATTGAGGACAAACATTGTGACACGAGATTTATATATATTAATAAGTAAATATAAGTTTTTATTTAGTAAATCATAAACATGCTTTTGTTTTTTTTTAAACGGAAATGAAATTAACAGTTTTGCCGTTAATTTGGCTGTTGTTTGTCTGAACCGCCAATAATATACTTGCCGCGTTGAGTGACCATTATATATAAAAGTTATAAGTATTATAAAATGTTTAAGGCACCAAACAGCAAACAAGTAAACGGATTTCCTGATGTTAAGAGAAAACCTTGGCCTATCTACGCCACAGATGGTATAGATGTTGAGTTGCAAGTGTACCGGCTCCCTATAATCTCTTTGATATTGTTCTTCTTCTTTCTTTAGGTTTTGGCCTTCACGTTAGTATTTAGCCATTAGTCAAGTAGAAATTTGCATCGAATTTTATATCAATTTCAATTAATTATAATTAGTCATCAGTCATAAGTCGTCAGGAAGTCATGTCAGGCTCTTGGGTAAAGCGGTGGCTCATTACACAAGCTCTTTAATGAGATTTGGCGGCAACGAGGAAATACACGATACGCTAATTTCTTAATGATTATTTCATTTGGGCTCTTTCACTAAACAAAATTCTACAAAATGCAACCAAAATTGACTAATTTCACTCAATATTAACACTAAATTCAATAATTATGAAAAAACTTCGACCATCTTTTCTCTCGATGGTGCCAAAACTCCCTTTGATATTGTTACAGGCGCCACAGAAAGTGACGACAGCTTAGCAGCTTTCGCGAGAGCGTCTGCCACCAGAACAGAAAGACTCAGGCAACGGTATGGTCAAGATTCGCAGCCAGTGAGCAGTGATGATGAACACGACGATTATGGTACGACTATGTTTAATATCCCAAATTTCCCAAAACGTTTTTTGTTAATATAGCTTTAATACTATTAAACGAGTTCAATAGATTATAAGAAATTCATATTTAATGACCATTATTCGATCATTTCGACTCTTTAAGATACAGCACTTTAAATAAAAAAAAACTTCACATAAATTTTCACAATTATTTAAATAAACACATTTTTTGAAAAATATTTTTTTGTCTTGGATAATATACAAACTTGTACCCTTTCATCTCTTGCTGGCAGATGCACCTACCATTTGGTCGATTAAGGAATGTGTTGAAAGCCTAGCGCTACGTCCGTACCTAGTAGTCGGCGTTTACGTTATAACCGTTCATTTTGTATTTAGCGTCGGATAAAATTATAATTTGCATTTTTATTTTGTTACTAGCTGTCCCGACGAAACTCGTACCGCCCGCTCAGTTTGATTGAGAAAAAATAAAATGTTATTACGTTTCCGAACAAATTATGCTCGAATTTAATTACATAACCACGTTTCCGAACAAACGATGCTCTTTCAATATAGTCCTACTAATATCTAATCTGTGCTATAGTCTATTGCTGTAAATGACATTGTCATTCGTTACGCGCGTTTTTTAAAATATGCAAAATTAAATGTATTTACTTTATATTTTTTTCCGTAAGAACCTTCTCCTAATAATAACAAATACAACAAAAAAGAATTAGTGAAATCGGTCCAGCCATTCACGCGTGATGCCGTGACCAAGAAAAACGGGTTTCATTTTTATATATATAGATTACTTAGTGAATGGAAAGTGTTATCGACTTCCAATCCTCTTTTAAAATTTGGCTATTCCTTTAAATGTCACCCTATATATGTGAGAGTAACATATTTTTACAGAACTACCGGGCAAGGATTATGTGCTTCACTCTTTGTTTGTACGATCCTTTATTTTAAAACTCTGGACTTTCAAAATTGTTCATCAACAAATAAATGAATGAAAACTTGCCAATATAAATTCATTTAACATTTATAGACTTTGATTATTATATTAACATTTGAAAACTTACTTTTAATTGGTACACAATTAGCTTCCAATAAAAATTAATTGTAACATTTATAGTTACTAATATAAAAACTTATTTTAATTGGTACACAAACGCTTGCTAATAAAAATTCATTTCAACATTTCTAGATAGTTAATTTACAAACTTATATTGATTGGCACACAAAGGCGGTCTTATCAATAACTAGCTTCCGCCCGCGACTACGTCCGCGCGGATGTCGGTCTTCGCGTGATAAAACTGAAAAATTAAGATTTTTTTTCTACGTATATTTCCAGGATAAAAAGTATCCCCTTTTATGCCCAGGATAATAAGGTATAATTACACCAAGTTTCATCGAAATCGAACCCTTGGTTTTCACGTGATGCCTGAACATACAGACAGACAGACAGACAAAAAAATTTTTAATCACATATTTGGGTTTGGTATCGATCCAGTAGCAGTGACTCGCCCGTCTTGGTACCACCGCCTTAACAATTTCTGCTGAGATAATGTCAGCGCTAGCCGTAGACGTATTCCGGTTCGGTTAGCCGGTAAACTTACTTTTGCTCGAAGCCTAATATCCTGGCCTAAGGTTGGCAACGGATCATTTCCACCTGTGGTGTCTCGTAGCGAGAATTTTTTACCATCAGGAAATCCGTCTGCTTGTTTGCCGTCCAATATCATAAAAAAAATCTTTAAGGGTCCGAATTAAGTTCGTATCCCGCAAAAGTTGTCGACAAACAGAATTTTTTAAGCGTTTTTCTATCTCGTTCCCATCCCACTCTACTAAATATCACGTAACTCGTGTTCCAGGCAGCCAAGTGTGGCCTAGTGGTCCAAGTGTTGGACTTTGCTTCACGAGGTCCCGGGTTCTATTGCCGGGTCGGACAACAAAAAGAAAAATGTGTTTTTTCCAATTTTCTAATACAAAAATAAATGTTGTTCGGGATTAGATATGTGCCCGGATGGTGATAGACTTTCCATCTATCACATTGTGGGACTTAATATCTTCGGCTAGTCGTGGCTGCCCTAGTTGTGTCTCTGCCTACCTCTTTGGGGATATGGGCGTGCAGATACTTTTAGTTTCTCTACTAATTATAGTCAGTGATTGGTGGAACTCTATTCTAAACAGTTAATAAAATATTTCTAAGATACTTTTACATAAATAAAAAATAAGTAAGTTTATTTAGTATCATGTTTTATTTAATAAAGATTGTGGTTGTACCAGGATTCCATCGTCGGCCAGCTGTTAGAGGGATAGCGGTGAAACAACAGCTCGGGGCATCTGATGAAATACTACAACAAATGCAAAACGAACTGCAGCCCACACCAAGCTCGACGCCTGCTGCCGCCCCAGCTCACGCTTGTCAACGGTCCAATTCCAATTACTCTTGGCCGTATTATTCCGAAGCCAATCTTAACTCCAGACCGCAGAGCCGGTCTAGTGTGAACACTAATTGGTAAGTTACATAACAAACAGTTATTCGAATGAGTATCAAAAAGAGAAATACTTTTTTTTATGACATTGGAATGCAAACAAGCAGACGGATTTCCTGATGGTAAGAAATTCACGCCGCCTAGAGACACCAAATGTGGTGATGGTGCGTTGCCAACCAGAGGCCAGGATGTTAGGCCTCGAGCAAAAGTAAGTTTACTGGCTACCTTATCCTCCAAACTGGAACACGTCATGACGTTATAGCAGCAGGAATAGGTAAGGCGGTGGTGTAGGTCGACCTAACTTCGGATCTTAGACCTTTCCAACTTCCCGTTATTTTTGAAAGACTAGATCATTTAATTTTTACATTCTATTTTATTGTATGAAATCAGAATCTACTGAATTACGTATTTTTTTATACGAATGTTGATTTATATTTTATTTGTTTTTATTCAACTTAAAGTTGCAAAGCGAACAAAACGATAAAGCTGCTTTTGTGTAGGTGATCATGAAGTCACATATAATATTTTAAATTAAATTAGGGGTTAGTAATTCCGCTAACCACAAACTAAACTTATTTTAAATGTATGCTACATTTTTCCAATGTAACAGAAAAAGATGTGAAACTTGTACGATATTTCAGATTAGTCTATACAATTATACTTGGTCAATAATACAACGTTATGTCACGTGTAATTCTTTCTTCTTCTATTTCTTTTATGGCTTTTACAACTACCATCACGGGTAATTAATGTTCCGTTTTCCGAGGAATAGACTAAAAGTTTGTAAAAACGTCACGTACAAACTAATCTGAGAGTGGTTGAAAGTGGGTAGCGATAACTTTAACTTAGTTTATATAAAAAAATTACCACAGTGCCTCACACAGCTTAAATTTAACTTTGGATGTACAAACCAGTGTATTAATTAATTCAAAACTTAACTTCACAAATTACGACGTACGAGTATCCCTATATCCTACCATTTGCCTACGGGCATCGATGAAACAAGCTCGATTTCATTTCCCGACAAGCATTTGTAAGATAATTAGAGTTATATTCTACTTAGTTACCTAGTTATTTTTGGCTTTAGCTGGATCGTACACCACCCAACATATCTAAGACAGACCCTAAGTTAATATTACTATGAGTTCGAATTTTGGCTCCGGCATAATACTCGTATGCCACAAATTTGTACTTTTTGCTCAGAACTGAGTTTGGTATTCTACCTAATCCATAAGGTGTTGTAATGTATATTAATACGAGATGCCAAAACTTTGGACCCCTTTTTACGAAAATTACGCTGACGGTTTAGCATAAAATTTGGCACACTTATAGTTTGGGTGTAGGAAAAGTGCAGAACGCTAATATTTTTTAATAATAATGCTTATAAAGTTTATTAAATCAATAAATAAAACATTACCCACACTACCATGCATTTGACACACACAAACAAATATATTGATAATAACAATAACGATAAAAGATCACAGATAGCGCACTAAAAAGTTTGGAAACAAAGTAGTCAGACTTGAGAAATGAAGATGGCGTTCTTATCAAGAAGATGTTAAAATTTATTATGGTCGAATTTCGACCAACGGGCTACCACTGGTAATTTATTTATCGCCTTTCGCTCTGGTCAGAGTCAGTAAATTACTTGTAAATCTCGAATTTATGTCAAATTGTAATTGGAATGGGATATGTTATTTTGGACTCTCTTGAACACAGCGCTAGCGGAAATTTAGTCAATAATAAACAATAAATCTAATATATAAAATTCTCGTGTCACGGTGTTCGGGATTGAACTCCTCCGAAACGACTTTATGGATTATCATGAAATTTTGTGAGCATATAATAGATGATGGCCGATTCTCGGTCTGAGAATCGGCCAACATCTATTTTTCATACCCCTTAAGTAACGAGGATGACTCACCCTAAACTTTTTGTACTAAAATCACATTAACAATATAGCAGAACAACGTCTGCCGGGTCAGCTAGCTATTTTATAAGAATATAAAATAGCTAGCTGACCCGGCAGACGTTGTTTTTGTAACTAAATCCGCTAGTACTGAGTTTAAGTGTACCTAAAAATAAGTAATACACAGCATTTTTACTCGGGTCTGAATGAGGTTATACGAAAATATTTATTAACTACTCATGTCTAAGTTACTTAAGTCTATCTCCGCACGCCGCCGCACTCAGATATGTTGATAATCTATCTTTAAATCACAAATTTGAATAGAAAATGTCAACTTAACGACTGATTAATAGACTATTGACTTGTGATTGAGTACAACCGGTAAGTAATTAAGGTACTGCTTGGGTTTAAAATCATATTTTTGACCAATTGAGGTACAACAACCGTTATTAAAATTTGAGTCAGATCATTCTATTTGGTTTATTCTTTGTGTTTCTTAAATCTAAGTATACACATACAAAATTACGTATATGCCATTCTGTCCGTGATTAGTTTTTGCCTTTAAACTAAGTCTGATTGGTAACTTTCTTTCCGAACTGAGTCAGACTATAATTGCTTTTCACTCAGGTCGAAGTCAGACTATGGCACAACTCGTCAGTGCAGCAGCACACCGGTTCCACAACAACACACTGACGCCTGCTACGCCCACGCTCAGAATGCCTCATATGCTCATTACCAACATCGGCCTCAAGAAAGTTTATACAGGAACTGCTCTCTCTACGCCAACATGGGGTTTGTTGTTTTGATTATTTTGACGTGACAACGTCTTATAATTCGATGGAGCCTGCTTCACGCACCAAAAAACATGACTCATGCGTCGTTACCTCGCTCTGAGGCGTGCCATTTAAGGCTTGAAGTGCAAGTGAGAGCGCGGAACGAGCGACAAGAGGCACAATCGGCCTCCGTTCTTATGACGTTGTTACATTTAACTATCGTCAGTAAACAGACTTTACAGACAGCCGCTTTTTTTAAGTTACATGCGTCATCACCAATAAGACAGATGGTAGAGTGATGTTCAGTAAATTACCCATGTAGAGATCCACCATCTTACTTATTCCTGCTGCAATGACATGTTACAATGTGGTACTTTTATGAAACCTTCCTGTTTCTTTGCCTTTCAATTTAATTTAAAATATATATAAAAAACATCTTTACGCCCATATCCCAGAAGGCAGAGACACAACCAAGGCACCCACGACTAGCCGAAGACACTAAGTCCCACAATGTGATAGGTGGCAAGCCTATCGCCAACCTGGCACATTTCCAATCCCGAACAACATTTTTGTTATTAGAAAATTGGAAATACCCAATTTTACGATGTTACGATGTGTGTTTGCACAATAGGTCTAACATCCCTGCTGCAGGTGTTGCTGCAAGGTTGTCAATTACAATAAGGAAAGCACCACACGTAACGTTTTAAATAGAAGTTCGAATCGAATTAATTTGATCTTGTTTTTATTGGTTAGAACGTTAAAGATATATTTATAAAGAACCTCATAAATAGTAATTTATTCGTAATCATGTATTATTTAAGCATGTAGCTATATACTAATTTAAAAGGTAACACTTGACTTGGGTATTTAGTTAATTAATTCAAGTATCTATTTAAGAATATCTGTGTGTTAGTATCACTGGCTGTGCCCCATTGTGCAAGCATGATTGACCGCCTCGTTGGTCGAATGGCAAGCGTACACGTCTAACTATAATAATCAACCGTGAGGCTCGGGTTCGATTGAGGTTCGTGCAGGCATTTGTGTGTTGAACATTTAGATGTCAGCATTCGGGTCTGGCTATTTATTAAATTTATTCTAGTATCTATTTAAGAATATCTATGTATTAGTGTCGTTGACTAACACCCATAACACAATCATGTAATTTGTTTACTTTGGGGTTATATTATATTCATGTAAGTTTTCGTCCAGGGATATTTATTTAAAAAAGTATAAAAATATATTTATTTGTTCAAAATTGTTACTCAAAAGTATTGTTTGTTTAATTTTAAGGTTAAAACATTGTCATTAGTGTTCTAAAGTAAAGAAACGAGGAATTTTACTTTTTTTCTATCATTAGGTACTTTCCAATTTATGAGTTTATAGTCGAGTTTTAATTCTGCAGGTGTTCAGATAGCAGTCAGGAGTTATACAGTTCGCAGACGAGCTCAGAGCAGACGTCACCAGTGAGGTCAGGTCGCTGTAGGAGACCAGAGTCACCACCGCCTATCAGAAGTCACCATCAACTTCTCTACGTACCCTACACAAACCATTACCACTACCAACAGGATTATGGACAAAACTGGAATACTAATGACTGTAAGTAAAAAAGAGAGAGTAAAGGGGAAGTTAGTAGTTAGTTAGTAATGGTAATGACCGTTACCATGTTATAGTCGTATCTGAGTTCTACCGTTCCTTTTTGAAATCCCAGAGTCGAATAAAAAGAAAATTTGCTATTCAAATTGTTAATAAGAGAATGTTACCCAGGATTGGATAAGTGCCCAGTTGGATATAGGTTTACCTCATATCACATTGTGAGACTAAAGTTTGCTTCGGCTAGTCGTAGGTGCCTGGTTGTACCTCCGACTACCTCTTCAGAGATACGGTTGTAAATATATAAGCATATATTAAGTCTATCTTTCAAGTTTGAAAAATATCCTATCGTATCAACTTAAATATTAATATGAATGAATTCGTATTAGCATAACTACATAAGTATATGCCTTATAAAGTCACTAATACGTGGGGTTTAAAGAAAGTTTCTGTACCAGGCCACTTATAATAAATAAAATGAACAGAAAAGAATTTGAAAATGGAATTATCCAGTAATACATTAGGAACATAAAGTTTTATTTTCGAGACTGTCATTTGTTTTTTCAATTTGACGGGGTTCAATTAATAATTATTGTGTCGCTATTAGGCTATGAGCTCACGAAGCGGTTTCCACCCGCCCCCGTCGCGGTCTTCAGTTTAATTTTAAAACTCACGAGACCGGTAATTTGTGCAATCACAAAGCCTTCGCGGTTGACATCATCGCCCGCAAACTTGTACGATTATGCGGGCGGGCGACTGGTGCCGCGGGAACCGCAAATGACAGCGAACGCTGCGGGTATAAAACGCATCGTGAAATATGATCTTACTTTTTGCATATAAATCTACATTCTACAGAACCCGTGGGCGTGGGTTAAAACCGTGAGTTTTTAGGCTTTCAATGAAATTAACTCGTGAATATTTTTACTCAATGAATTTTTAAGGTTCTCGCTGCGGCTGAAGTCAGCAAGATTTCAACTGGCATTTTGTGACGAAGCACCACTTCATAGCTCTGTTTATTCGTGGTTCGAAAAAGTTAGACGTGCACGAGATTATCTACATGACGATAAACGAGAAGATTGGCTGGTGAATGCGGTTTTTGAATAAAGTTACCGTACGATAACTAATTATGGCTGACAAAAAATTACTTGTCAGCAAATTCGTATAGTAGTACTATTTAAATTATGCGCTTCGGCTATATTCGTCAAGCTTCGGAAATCCGAATGTATTTTAAAAATATCTATATAGAGTTGTTATTACATAATTAATCATTTTGCTTTAAAATAGATTAGGTCAGACAATTTGAAAATAAAAGTATAAAGAGTAAAAGAGTAAATAATTTAAATAGTAGTATCGTACTGAATTAGTCATTGCAATGAGTGCAAAACATTTTGCATGAGCAACTGAAGGTACGGAAACTTTGCGCTCGATGGTAACCGCATTATCTGACGGAAGACCAAAACCGACGGCGTGTATAGTTGTGCCGAAAAATTACAGAAACAAAATTAATGGAGGAGAATCATTGGCTGTCAATACTATTATGATAGGTGACGAAACCGGGGTGTATTATTTCGAACCGCAAAGAAAAAGCCAGTCAACAGAATTGGCAGTGCCTCTTGAATAGTTGCCATCAAAAGTTAAAAAGAGTCCGAACTCTGGCAAAAAAATGGTTGCGTCTTTCTTTAGGGAAACTGGACATTATGTAACAATGTCACTTGAAAATTGAAGGACAGTCACTCCAGATTGGCATTTAAACCTTTGCTTGCCCAGTGTCAGTAAAAGTCAGCGAAAATCGTTCTCGCATTCTTGCCATACTTCACCACGAAGAAGAGAACGAATGCGTATTTGAAGACCTCAAATGTGGAAACGATAATCTTTAATCCAGACATCGCATCTTGCGACTTCTTATTACTCCCAAGAATAAAAGACAAACTTACGATTTTCGAGCCCATTAGCGGCGGTAAACGATTCCGAAAATCCGTTGCAGAGACTGAAGACTGGATCCATTGGTTCATATAATGTTTATGGAATGGAAACATGTGTAAATAGTGAGGGTATATACTTTGAAAAGCAATAAATTAATAATAAACATCTTATGAAGTTTTGTTTGTCAGACATTTTCGGTATGACTTAAGTATATAAATTGTCTCCGACACCCTAAAGATGTCTGGCTGTATCGAAGCTATAAGGCCCTTTTCATATACTCGTCGTTACTATAAGAAGTATATTTAGTTTTAGCGCATAATAAATGTATTCATTTATTCATGTAATTTGTTGTTTATCGCCTCTGTGGTCAAGTGGTCCAGGTGTCGGACTTGACTTCATGAGGTCCCGGGTTCGAATCCCGGCTCGGGCAACAAAAAGAAAATGGGGTTTTTCCAATTTTCTAACCAAAAACAATGTTACTCGGGATTGGATATGTGCCCGGTTGGCGATAGGCTTGCCACCTATCACATTGTGAAACTTAGTGTCTTCGGCTAGTCGTGGGTGCCCTGGTTATGCCTCTGCCTACCTGTTCGGGGAAATGGGTGTGAAGATACTTTTTTTAATATTAATTTATCAATGGTTTAATAGATAATCGGATGCACACGTATTACCAGCAGCAGGCTATGAGTGGAGCAAGCACTCCACAGCCCATACAACCTCAAAGAGCACATTACACCCATGCTTTGCAAATACAGGTACGTCTTACATATTTTGTATTATATTTGTTTTATTAGCGAAGACGCAATCGGTTCTCCTGGTGATATGATACCATAGATATTTCGCATACGTCGCTACCATATAACCAGGATCTTATGATATACTAGCTATTCCCGCGAACTTGGTTCCACCCTTTCAATTTGTGTGGGAAAAACTAAAATGTTGATTTTCCCAGTTTCTTCACAATCGAACGGGATAAAAAGTATCCTATGTCCTTCTTCCGGTTCTAAGCTACCTCCCCATAAGCCTAATCGGTGCAGCCGTTCTCGAATTGTAAATAGTGAAATTAACACCACTTTCTTTTATATATATTAATATATATGACCTTTAAGAGGTAGACGTTGTGGTAGCCGTTATACATAAACAAATGGTATGTCTAGGTCTACTCTATCCTCCATGCGTCAGCTGTGATTTCCGAAGTTATGGTATCAGGAACAGATACACAACTAGGTACTATCAGACGGTTTTACTTCGCAGTTTAGTTACATTCAGTCGCTTTACTTCTTGAAAACTCTATTATTAGGTTTGACACACACAGGGTAGCAATTCGGCTGCGTCAGGAACTCTAGCGGCACGCCGGGTTGCGCATGTGTTTCTTAATATCACGAATTTTTTATGCTTGATTACCATTTCACCAGAATAGGTTATGTCGAATTAAAAAATAAGGAAATTATATTGTTAGAAACATTAACACAAGTATGGACAATCATATGTGTCACATCGTTGTAATTTAAGCGACGCGGACGCTAAGCCGTAGATGAGCCTTCTACCGACACTTTAATTTTTATCTTCTTTCGCTTTTTATAATAAATAAATAAAATATAAATAAATATCCCAGAACAAGTCACACAAATTGAATTTAACTCCAAAGTAAACAAATTATATGCTTGTATTATGGGTGCTAGTCAATGATACTAATACATAGAAATACTTGAAAAGATACCAGAATAAATTTAATAAACACCCAGACCCGGATAATGCAAACATCTACATGTTCATCACATAAATGCCTGCCCCCGTCGGGAAAACCCGAGACTAGCGGTCGGTTGATATAGTTAGGCGTATACGCTAGTCATTCGATCAACGAGGCGGTTAAGATTTTGGAGAGTAAGTATTCTGTATCGTACCGCTAACTTAATTTTAAACAATTAAGACTAATGCGTATTTGTCTTTGTAGGCGTTGTGCCCCGCCCCAGCGAGATACCGACCGGTGCCCGCGCCCCAGCCTGGAGGAGGCAAACAAATGATTTGTTATTCAGAAAAGGTAGGTAATTATTAATTGGTTAATATCCAGAACTATATGCCAGCTGAGAATTATTCCGACCCCATAAAACAAGGCTCAATCAATAAATTTATTGACTAGATATCATACTTTATCAACGTTAACAGTAAACCAGGATAAATTTAATTTTTTAACCGAATTTAATAAGAGGAGGTTATATATTATGACTCTTTTTTTAATAAGATAGGTCAACGAACACGCACTTGGGTCCCCGGATGGTAAGAGACAACCATGGGCCTTTAGGCACGATAGATGTTACACGTGCGTCCTGCGGGCCGGATGTTAGGCCTATCATACAAGTCTACCGGCAACCCTTCTGACCAAAACATGACAGCCATTGTGGCGGCAGTAAAACGTAAGGCGATGGATCTCTACCTTGTTGCTCTTGTTGGTAATGACCTATATTTTAATCAGTGCTCACCTTTTACGAGCTGCCTGGCATAGAGGCAGATTGTCTGTTCTACTCAGAGGACCCAGACCATTACGGGTTTCAAACTCAAACTAATAAAGTTCATCTTCACATGGATCTATACAAAGATTTTTGTAACTCGTCTATATAATTCTAAAAACTACCACCCGAATGGAAGGCGGCCAGACACTGAAATCCCGAAAGAAACTCAGCGGGCTGGTCTTTTATTCTTATAAATAAAATTTTACAAAAATATATTACTTAAAATTAATTTGTAGAGATTGTATGAGGAGCAAATAATCCCAAGCATTTCCGTGTTCTAAAAATTCTGAAATGTTATAATAACCTTTGCCATACAACTTAGATTTGAAACATTTTTTAAATTTTTTAATAGTAAGTCTTTAATATGCTCAGGACGTTTATTGTAGAAACGTATACATTGGCCCATGAAAAAATAACTGATTCTATGGAGACGAGACTTATCCTCGTGTTTACCGCAATACATACAATTTTTCGTTTCGTTTGTTTGTTACCCGCTTACTCAGCCAGTAACAAATCTATTTTCGATGGTCTTCTGCTACTTCGTTGTCGTCTTAACCAAGCCAAATTTAACTAAAAACGGTTAAGGATAAATTCCTTAAAATTGAATTGCAAGGCCAAGTTCATCAATATTAATATAATACTAAACTACGAAAGTCTTTCTGTCTGTTTATTACACTTTCATGACTAAACCGCCGAACAAATTCTAATGAAATTTTAAATGCATATGTCAAGTTCAAATATAGACTACCCCCAAAAGAAGGATTCAAATAGGAGATGAAAATGTATTTGAAATAACGGCGAAGTTAAATAAAAATCACTTAGTAGTTAATTGGCTTTCTCGATGAAATCCATGCTTTCATAACAATCCTGATATTATAAATGCGAAAAACAGTTTGTTTATCTTTTGCAATTGATTTGAAATTGAAATTTATTTGCCTTATATGTGTGTTTAAAAGTTGTTACAAAATACTTATTCGTACCAACATATTTCACGTTGTGGTGTGCAAATATCTAAACAACTTCATTAAGGATTTACTTTTTATTTTTGTTATTTATGTATTTTTTACATAAATTAGTTAAAATATATTTGTTAAAAGGCTATCACTTATTAATTTAAACAAAAAATACTATGATCAAGTTTTATCATATCTACCATATATTACCACTGTTTCCAAACCTGGGCAGTCAGGAGAAGAATCGGCGAAATACACTCCTAGGCAACGAAGACATTTCATATTTATATATGTTAATAGTTATATATTATCAATCAATCACTTCTGCAAGTAAGTCATTTACACTATAATCCGTTTTATTTCGCTATTAGCCAGTCGAAAAGCTTTTACCGAATATTTTTAGAGGCCTTGCTTCAAAACTATCAGGTATTTGATTATATACACGAATGAACACGCAATATACATCATTTTTATAGATATTTAGCCTTTGGCAAGGCATTTACAACTTTTTACTATTTCTAAAATGCGAATTAACACACTTCACTTTAAACAAAATATGATAATGTCACGCTCTTATACGAAGTGTATTTTGAACTCTAAAAATTCTTAAATCTATAGAATTTCCCCAATAGGGATGTATACACAAACTTATCAATTCTCTACAAGGAGATTGAATATGCATTTTCCAATGACAAAATGTATCTAATTTTATTCCTAGGGAATTCGTCAAGTCTATGTTTTCTATAAATATATTAATTAGAACTACATGTACCATCTTATTCTCTTTATAATGCACGTGAAATTCAACTAGTTTTAGAATAGACAGATTTATTCTTAAATTAAAATCACTAAGCCATGATGAAACTTTAGTCAACTTTCACTTTCAGTTGTTTAATCTTTTAAATCATTTTTACTTTGACAATTGGTGAGAAGGGTAATCTGTTTATAAATCTGCAAAATAAAATAGAATCATACTTGACAGCATCAGGAAGATCATTTATATAAATTCAAAAAGTAATGGCTCTAAAATACTACCTTGTTGTACACCGCAGTTATTAAAAAGGTAATTCGAAGTATACCTACATTTTCTTACATTTACCGCATATTTTTGAACACACTGTTTCCTGTTATCTAAATAGTTTTTTAACCATTCCAATGACATACCTCTCGGAATACCCATATAAAAAGTTAACCGTTTGAAACGGTTAACCTACGTATCTGTTACTAATGAAAACGGTTAACAGAAATCGTGATAAACCCACCAGTAACGGTATTTCTTTATCCGGTTTCACATGTAATCAATTAAGGTTAACCGAAACCTTTTTAGTACGGCTCAACTTTTTGGGTTAATAGTTATAACTGTTAACCGAATTAAAAACTATACAAATGGACTCAATAGAAAGAGATAACAATAACAAAACCGATCGAGAAACGACTGCGTGCGGGCCATTACTGTTCCGTCGTCGCATAAATATTATACTTATGATAAATTTTAATGCTTAAATATGTCTATACCAAGTTTAATTGATTTTATTTTTTATGCTTAGACCAAAACATTCTAAGAATTTACAAAGTCGTAATACCTACTTATTTGAAATGACACGATAATTACGAATTACGTTCTATGTATTCTTGTCTAATGCCTCAAGCCCCATCCCAAGGTTCGAAATTTTTTAAAAAAACATTACGTTTTATTGTTTAAATATGACTATACCAATGTAATTTATAATATTTTTATGCTTTGACCAAAACATTCTAAAAATCGCAAAGTCGTAGGTATTTCATATTTATTTGAAATGACACTATAATCTATGTAATCTCGTCTTATGCCACAAGCCCAGATTAGCTAATAATCATATTGAAGTAATCACTCCACATTAACAAAACTTAATACATAACTAATAAATTAACTAGCTTAAAGGAGTTTTTTTTAGTTTAAAGGATACGTACCATGATAATTGGGGGTACACGCTAATTTAGTAATAAGTACAGGAGTACCTTAATGAGGGTAGTTAGATAAGAGTTACCTACTTGAGTGCGAAAACCGTAACATCGAATTTCGTTTCTTCGAAAACCTTTCATCGAAATCTCCATACTGCGATGTTACGTTACATCGAAAAACTTTACCGCGAACGATTTTACTGCGAAGAAGTAGGTAACCCGTTAGATAAATGTGATAAGATTATTAGTCAATAAAAATAAATAGGTAAAAATTGGATTTACAACTTCAGTTCATTTAGAACATTTCTGCTACTAACGTCTATCCCACTTGTTTTCTTACTCAGTTATCGTGAATAATGGAAAGCATTATTACAAAATATAACAAACAAATTGTTTGTTATTCTGAGTAATCAGGATGCTTTATTTTTGATCATGAAATATTGTTCAACACACTTGTTATTCGACTGGGCTCTTGCCTTTCAGATGATGTTACCGTGAAATAATTTTATCGATGCACGGGCAGTTTAAAAGAGATGGTTACGATCCCACAGGGAGAGTGAAGTTTTAGATGAGTTTACATTAATTGGCTCGAGGCAAATAATGACTGGCCAAACTGGATGCAAACCAATTTGCTCATTCAAGAATCAACAAGTAAAAATATTTCTACTGAACCTGTACCGTCAACTTCACGGTGAAATCAACTTCAACGATGACAAAAAGATCTCAAAAGCCGTTTGAAGATCTTGGTGACAAGCAGAAGTGAAGACGATCTGACGAACACAATTCCTATGTCTTTCATAGCCGATTTTCGATCAACCGTGTGCCGCCAGCGCCAAAGTCGCTATTACCGCCGCGCCGCGCATTCGTCATTTCAAAGTTTATGGACAACTACCCTTATTTTCCGATTACTATTAACAGAATTCATACGGTTAACAGATATGTTTCTATTAACCGATCGATAGGCGTATTCATAAACTCAAACATTATTCATTTCTGTTAACCGAAATAAATAAGTAACAGATACTATCTGTTAATCAATAAACGAAACGGTTAATAACAGATACGTTTCTGTTATTAAACGTCCGTTCCCTGCCTCTAATACCATATTTTTCAAGTTTATTTAATTAAATTTTTACACTTTCACATCTAAGCCGTTTAACCGGTTTTGATAAAATTTGACTTGTTCATAACGTTGCTTACAATCTCTTAAAAGGAGCTCCTTTATAAAAATATTTTCTGCACGTGAAAAATTTACATCCTAAATACACAAAACTGTTAACCGAAGTACAGTCCTACAGTGGCAAAGTCGCAGGTGACAGCTAGGATATATATAAGCTAATCAAAATAAGTAAAACATAACAAAAAAAAATATTCCAACCGCGAAAACGGAACTGATGAAAAATGATTTCCTCGACTATAACCATAAAAAATATGTGATTGGAAGCTGCAATGTTGAGCCAACGTTAAATGATAAATAATCAATTCGTCTGCATGTTTTCCCATTGTTTGTTTCACGATCGGCGTAATATCGCTAACAAATAATGGATTTTGATAATTATTTATTAAAAGGTACATAGTTACATATCCTCACGCAAAGTTCCTTACGAGGTAGGCAGAGAATATCGAGTGTCAAATCTCACGATCCTGGCAGAACTGCCTGGCTTCCTTCACATCCATTACCCTTTTCATACAAACAAGCTGGTTTTTTCCGTAGTCTGTCCCTATGTATGATTAGATCTTTAAAATTACGAAACGGATTTTGATGCGGTTTTTAATAGATAGAGGGATTCAAGCAAAAAATTTACATGTATAACAACATAGAAGGTTGTCTACCCATGCGAAGCTGGGATGGGCTGTTAGTAATTAATAATGCATTAATTTTAAAACCACTAATAGTATCATGATAAAATGAGATCACTTCGGCGTCATGATTTATCACTCTAAATAAGAAACCATCAAAATCGGCTGGTTATTAGCCAAGTTGTCGTATTACAAACATACAAAAAAACACACACAGCCGCATTAGAACCTCCTACTTTTTCGGAATACTTACGATAAAAATGAAAACCTATCTAATGGTAACCATGAATAGTAAATGACGCCATTTCCGATAAAAAAATTAGATTTAATTAAATTATATATTTTGTATAATGCTAGAATCCATCAAAGTGAAAACGAAACAAACAATTCTGTGTGTCCTCCGCACAGCAACCAATATATATGATTGCATTCGACTCGACGTAGCTTTAACACCCTCACTGAAAATAAAATGGTCGTACCAGTTGATTACAATATCGCAAGTTGAAAACAACCGAGAAAAAAAAAGAGAACGGCTATGCGTTAGAAACTTTGTTCTCATATTAAAATTTTATTCTAGAAACGTAGCCACCATATTTATACACTATGCGATCGTTTTAAGAAGGTTTTTATGTGTGATTGACAGATTAAAGTTGGGTCAATTTATTAGATCACATGTGACAAATGTTGATCTCTATAAATACTTGTCAAAATAAAACATAACAAAGCACTTGTGCAATTAATGTTATGTAAGGGAAAAGGGGGAAATGGGAGTCACTTAAGCGATAGTTAAAATAACGAAAAAAAAATATTGTGCTATATTTATCAAAATAATTTGCTTACATACTCTAACTAATTGTCTATCAGTCACAATTTTTTTTTTATAGAAGAGGAGGCAAACGAGCAGGTGGGTCACCTGATGGAAAGTGATCACCTCCGCCCACTAACATTCGCAACACCAGGAGTATCACAGATGCGTTGCCTACCTTTAAGGAACGAGTACGCTCTTTTCTTGAAGGCCCCTAAGTAATAATTGTTTGGGAATACCGCCCTCGGTAACTGATTCCACAAAGGTGTTATACAGGGTAAAAAATGTCTTCAGAATCGCACAGTTGTAGATCGCCACGCATCGAGGTGATGGGCATGATACCTTAAACTCTGACGCGATATCCGAAGGTGGAAATCAGCGGCTGGAATTAGACCAAACAACTCCTCAAAGCATTCCCCATGATAGATGCGGTAGAGAACACTGAGTGACCCAACATCTCTACGCAATGTTAAGGAATCAAGCCGATTGGTAATTGCCCGGTCATTGACAATTCGAATTGCTCTGTGTTGAATGCGGTCAAATGGAAAGAGCTGGTACTGTGGAGCCCCTGCCCAGAGGTGAGAACAGTACTCCATATGAGGCCGAATTTGCGCTTTATATAGTTGCAAGCGATGGGTCGGCTTGAAATACTGTCTCGCTTTACTGAGCACACCAAGTTTCTTAGAGGCTATTTTAGCCTTCTCCTCCAGATGACCACGAAATTGAACATTACTCGAAATGTCAACGCCGAGTATACCAATGCAGGCTGTGGCAGAAAGGGAAACGCTCTCAAATTGAGGAGATGCGACAAAGGGAGTCTTTTTAGCGGAAAACGCGCAAACTTGTGTCTTGTTCGGGTTAAATTGCACCAGATTTTGCTGGCTCCACAACGAAATTTCAGACAAAAGATTGTCAATTTTATACACAAGTTGGTTCCGGCTCTCGATGACATGTTCCCGCGATATATTATGTCGGCCAAAGTATAAGGCTTCCCCAGTAGTGTCGTCCGCATAGCAATGAGTGTCACTAATTTGCAACATGTCATTGATATGCAGAAGAAACAACGTAGGAGAAATCACACAGCCTTGGGGAACACCAGAATTGACAGGTTTGGACTCCGAGCACTCACCGTCGACAACGACCTTGATGCTACGCCCCGTCAAAAAACTAGTGATCCAAGTACATAATTTCTCAGGAAGACCGTAAGATGGAAGCTTCGATAGAAGCGCCTTGTGCCACACCCGATCGAAGGCTTTCGCTATGTCCAAACTGACAGCCAATGGGAGAAGTCCCTTGCTTTCGACTGCTTGCGCCCATCGGTGTGTTAAGTAAACCAAAAGATCACCAGCTGAACGACCACGACTGAAACCGTACTGACTGTCATTTAACAGCTGGTGCTCCTCTAGGTACCTTAAGAGCTGGCAGTTTGTTATGGATTCCATAACTTTGGAAAACAAGGAAGTAATAGTTATAGGTCGGTAATTGGATCGGATTTTTTCATTTAGAATCATACTTTGGCAAAATTGAAGTTTTTAAAAAATATCAGCCTTGACCACCATTGCGCTAACATGTGGGTAATTGTAGTCAGCCTGTTGGGCAATGAGGATCAAGGTTCCAATTCTTATATTCAGCATCTGTCGCACATGTAGCCCTCAGGAGAATCCTATTCTATGCAGCCTGTGTGGGCCCGCAGTTCGCAGGGTATGCATAGGTACCACATTTCGTTGTTACGGCCAAATCCGAAGCAGATCAAACATATGTTGCTAGACTCGTCTTCGTTGTCATCACATATATGAGTCTGACTAATATCAGTCTCAGTGGAAGAGTCTTGTACTGCAAGGTACACGACTCTAGGCCTTGTTTACAGATTTCTGTTGTGAAAGACGTTTCTAGCTTGCTAATGTTGCTCGTCGTTTTACAGTCTTAGCTGATTTCTTAATGGGATTTACTGACTCCCATTGCCCAAAAATAGGTTTTTCAATAGAAAAACAAATTTAAGTAATAAGGTTAAATATTTACTAAATTTTTTAATGATATGATTGTTACGTACTTTATACATAATGTAGTTAATAAGACAATCATAAAATTGCTTCGAAACAGTTACTTATTGTTTAATTTGTGCACACGTAAAATTATATCAAAAACGCGGAAAAACATGTCGCGATCTTCTCTCGTAAACCTGGGGCCCTACCATGAACGCTTATAGCAGTATTATTTCCATCTTGATAAATGTTCGGTTTTATAAGCAACTTTATGGCAAACGTCATAAGGTTGTCTTTCACCGATGACATTTAGTATTATTGAAATAACACTGTTTTAAGAGCTTATGGTAACCCCCCTGACGAGCGATCTGAATGACCGTGCAGTGGCGGAAAAGGTATGATACGATTGGCTATTTTCGCTAAGTACTGTATGTGTTTCGACGAGTTTTTGTTTTCTAGATATGGTAGTGACCACTATTACCCGCTGACTCCCATTGCGGCTTTCCCCTATTTTACTTCGTATTTTTAAATGAAAAGATTAAATAAATCTGCATTACTAACTTTGAACAATGCAATAATATTATTACAAAAACAAAGTGTTAAACTTCAAAGATGATATGCTAAATTGACCCAAATTTAGTATTATTATTTTCTAACAGAATTTTTAATCTAGAAATGTAGCCGCAGATAGTATTTAATTATTTTAGGAAGATTTTTTCTGTGACTGACAGTTTAAAATCACTGCTTTCTTATTGATTTTTTTTTTCTTAAAATTAGCCAATTCGGCAAACCTCGTATCGCTTGATATTAACAGCTACGAATAGTTCAAAAAAATCAAGTATTATATTTCCTGTGTTTTTTGGGATTTACATAAGGGGATAAGTGACATGGGTGACTCGCCAATTTTTTTTACTAAAATTGCATAAAAAAGTAGCAGAACAACGTCTGCCGGATCAGCTAGTCTTATATATATAAAATTCTCATGTCACAATGTTCGTTCCCGTACTCCTCCAAAACGGCTTGACCAATTCTCATAAAATTTTGTGAGGATATTGAGTAGGTCTGAGAATCGGCCATACCCCTAAGTGACTTGCAGTAATTTTATTTCTAAAATCAATTTAAAAATATAGAAGAACAACGTGTACCGGGTCTAATAACTTATTAAATCGGTCCATCTATTTAGGCATAAATCGATCCACCGTGTGAAATGAGGATTCATTTTTATAAATGTCGATGTAGCCGCCATGTCCTGTAATGTTACACACAATACGATAGTCTTAGTTCCAGTAGCCATTACGTTACAGCTCGACTGACTGCCAACTTAGATTTATTGTACGGGAATTTTATTGTAGAAAAGTAGCCTCATCAGGGCCGGATTTAGAGGTCTGGAGGCTTTGGGGCAACAAAAGAGAGAACCTGGACCTAATTTGTTTTAGAATGAATATTTTTTTTCAGTCGGGTTTTCTATTAATTTATTCTAGGAAAGATATAATCATGTTTGTGCAAAATACGTGTATCTACCTAGTCAAGGACTACGTTTACGAGTATAACAAATGGACTAGACTTTTATTGTACAACATAACAATAAATCGCTGGATGTGTTGCTAAGCGCAGAACTTCCAAACGACTTGGCTTGGGTTTGGGTATTTTTTATTGTCAAAAGAAGGTTCTTATAAAGAGAAAAACTAGAAAAGTGGCAGGGAAAATGCGGAAAAACAATACCAAATTTTGTTTCACACAAACTAAACGGGTGGAACGAGGTTTGTCGGGATAGCTAGTTATGTATTTGAACGCACATTACTATTACAAAATATGCATAAAAAAATGTGTGTGACATGTATTAAAATAGTCTGTGGTGGTGGTCTCCTTCGATGTGCCTTGAAAACGGACATACTTACCGTAAGTCGTACTTGTTGTTTGCGGTATTCGTCAAATAGCCAAATAGGGCAATAATTGTGGCAAATATTCCCTCCACATATGAAGGTTATTTGTCAAATACAGCAAATACAAATAGCCGTGTGGTGCCGCTATAACAGATAGGTGTCATGCAATATCACTGATATAAGACATTGTACCAATATACATTGCTCGCTCAAACACCCTTTGTGCAAAATAAACACTCGGACTCGATATTGCATGTTGAAAAGCTTCTAGATTCAAACTAGATCGAGACGGCTTAAAACGTTAGCATCAAAGTTTTATAAATCTTTTTATAAATGTTGATTTTATTGTCCATTGCTGTTTGCCCGTGACTTCGTCAGCGTAGAAATCTTCAACACCTATTATACTCGTAGACATTAGGATTTATTTTGGGCTGTTTTTTTTTTTAAAAAATAACGTATATTTGATTTACTTATATGCTTATCAAAATCGGTCTCGACAGACTTTTGTATTTATAACAAATTAAGTATGGAAAGCATGGATGGATGATATCGATTATGAAAGTCATTTATTTCAATTCATTTATAGTTTGCATGAAATAGTAAATAAAAATACATATTTAAAAATTATTTCGTTAATATTAGCATGAAAAGACATATCTTACAACAATGACCAGATTTTTAACAATAACAAGACCTGTACTTAAAATAAAATTAACAATCATTACAAAATTAAGACCAGAAAAAATAATTTCCCCAAAATATTGTCTTGATTGTCACTCTGTAGGATTTATAGATTATAATAAAGTATTTAGTTTTGGTTTTATTGTGTTTTAAAATGAGTGATCATATTGTTAATTTATTATTACTTTTCATTACATTTTTGTGAATAATAGTCGAATATCCTACTAATATTATAAATGCGAAAGTTGTAAGGATGTGATTATGTTTGTTACTCTTTCACGTAAAAACTAGGTACTCAAAGGACTTTGCAGTAATATAGCTTTGATATCAGAATAACATGATAAGTTAACATTTATATGGATTTTTTATAATTTGTTGATAATATAACGATAACTGTCAAGTAAACGCGAACAAAGTCGCGGGTAACAGCTAGTATTTTTATTTTTAAACATTGAATTCCAGGTTGCTGCTCCACTCTACCAGCCTGCACCAGGCTCGCCATCCCGAAACGCCAGGGGAGCCCCCGAAGGAGCCCCTTCCAGTATTTCCACTCCCGCTGCTACCTCGCCAATGGTCGCAACACCAAATCCTGTATACTACGCCATGAATGTCTGACGGGGGGACTAGGTATGTTCAATTTTACAGCACTCTTTTTTTATAACAGTAATAATGTAGTGTAAGTTCTGATATGAATGACGTTAATCTGCTATTGAAAAAAATTTAATCAAATGCAAGGCGAATTTGATAGTGTTGTACTTATAACTAATATGTTAAGTAAAACATCAAAAGCTTTGACTAAACAAATATAGATATGTTTATACAAATAATACAAACTTCAAACCGGCCATCGTAAATTGCCGTTAGTATAGTTTTGCCTAATAGGGATGTCATATGTATGTCAGATGGAGAAAGCAAGTTTTACCAAAGACGAGTTAGGGAACTATACGTTAGTTTTATATAAAAAAACGTGATGTAATTAATTTATGGTTATAATAATGTGCGAATTCTTTTAACAAAAACATATATGTAACTGTACAATTTACTATAGAGTATGACTAGGCTAGCTAACCATAAGTATAGTATTTCTATTTAAATTGTGCGCTTCGAGTTTACACTTTATACTTTTATTTTTAAATTGGCTGACATAATCTAAATATAAGCGAAATTATTAGTTATGTAATAAATAACAACCCTATAAATGGACATTTTTAAAATACATTCGGATTTCTGAAGCTTGACGAATATAGACGAAGCGCGTAATATAAATAGTACTATAATAATGTATTATTAACACAATTGCTAAAACTCTTGAAACACTAACACTGCAACATTTTATGCTGTCAGCAAGATGTTTTTTATTGCAAACCATTGACCTCTAAGTAAAACAACTAGATGGCGTTTTTGCACCTTTTAATAAATACTACCTAACTCCTTGTGTGCTTAACACAATTATTATTATTGATGAAACTCTCAAAACACGAATATTTGGTAACATTTATGCTGTCATCTAGATGTTTCTGTTGCAAACTCTAATAGAGACATGCGTTTTCTTAGTCTATTATAAAAAAGATCTCTTTTAAACAACTAGATGGCGTTTTATAAATTTTAATAAGTACTCTCTAATTGGGTGTTATTCTAAATCTAGGGAAGCATATGTTTTTAAGAGTAGACGTAGAAGAGTTATGAATATTTCTTAAATTATTTTTTTGCACGTAACAAACTCTTATTCACTGCATTGTCAATACTGTAAATAGGATTGTATTTCATTTAAATCCAGCATTAGGTAGGTCTTAACAAACCTACGTAGTACGTACCTATACACCCCTACCTAGGTAGGTATGTGTAAGGGAATCGGAACGTACCTACCTACTTAGGTAGGTACCAGGTTGAGAAGTATGAGATAAACAACCTAGGTATCTACTTACCTCCCTAATTTGTAAGCCAATGGCGTAAATTATCATAAGTAGGTACCTACATAGCCATATGATTTGTAAAAAGTATACCTAATTTAACTAGGTAATCCACAAATTTTGGGCAGTTTTGAGTAACCTTATCAGCTACCTTAACTAGAACATAGCAAAGGCAAGCATCTAAATAATATAAATATTATTTATGTAGGTAGGTACCTAGTACTACCTACCATATAGTGTTTGCTTAATAAAAGGTATAAAAAAACGTTTCGTGTTACCTATAGAATCACTCGGAACTCATGTTCCAATCTTTAGCTACCTGTGAAATTATAAATAAAAGTGCATAAGCGATTTTTAAATCATAAAAAACACTTTGATTTTTATGTTTCAATGTTTAAAAAAAAACGAGTGTATCGTAGTGTCATGTGGGAGCATATTATTTAATGTATATCTGTTAATAAATGTAACAGTAAGAAAAGTTGTTACTGTGTTATGTTAAAAAAGTGCTTAATGCTAATATCTACTTTAAATACTATTACACAAGTATACATTCAGTCAAAAAAGTAACAGGTATGAAAATATTATCAATATCAAACAGTATACCATATGATAAAATACGAAAATACCATTTTCACCACAGCAACCACATTTTCACCAGATATGACTCCAGCAACTTCTTCCTTTTTTTTAAACTCAATTTACCACTTTGTGGCACCCGTTTTGAAACGGTAAAAGCCAGAAAAGAGAATTCGCTCCGAGAACTGAACTCAATTCTAAAAAACAACGTTTATAAAACATTTTCATGACTGGATTATTGGTTAGCATAAGTGTATCGTTTCTAAAAGAGGTTAGATTTATTACGCAGAACATGTGTGTCTGTATTTGTTTAAGTGTTAATCTTCATAGATGTAATTGTTGTGTTCATGTGTTTGTCACTGAACTCCTTCTAGACGGCTGGACCGATGTTGACGAAAGTTTTTGTGCGTGTTCAAGGGAATTCGAGAATGGTTTAGATTCACAATTTGTTCTCCTGGAAAATGATTGTTAGTAATTTTTTTAATAAATAGTAGTTGTTGATTTTGGAATGTTTCACATCGACTCCGACAGACTGTCGAAGCATTAATGTCAAGCGATACGAAGTTTGCTGGGTCAGCTAGTTATTATATATTTCGCTAACTTCAAATTTTCAAACTGTAGTTGTAACATTCGTTCTTCATTTTATCATTCCAGGTCAAAATTGTAGTGGGACCTACAGGTGCGGTCCGGATCAGTATCCAGTCCCCGGAAAACATGTCGGACTTGGTTAAATAAATTGTACACTTTACATGACACGCTCGTGCGTTTTCCATTGATTTCATTTTTCAAACGAATGAAATCAGAAATGTATATAAATGTTACAAAAAATTGTTGATAGCTATATTTTAAGTAACTCAAACCGTAAGAAATTTCTGTACATTATTATACGAATACGATGTACTAGTCGCATACAAGACACTTCAATGTAGTAGAGTAAAATTAAATGATGCATTAAAGTCCAAGGGTCTCAGTAAACCAAAGTTTACGCTAGAATAATGCTTCTGTGAAGAAAGAAGACTAAATTATTCTTCAAGCCAAATACAAGTTTAATATACTATTACATTTATATAAAATATCTAATATACGTGTGTCGCTATGTTTAATATTTATGCTATAAGCACATAGCGAGCAGATGTGCTAAATAAATTTAATCCGAAAAAACATAGTCCCAATGTCATTTGAATTATCAAAAAAAATTATCTAAATTAAGAAAGGAAGAGTCTAGAATAAAATAAAATATGAGGGCGTTGAACATACAACTTCCTTTATTCAAAGTCGGCTTAAAACATTAAGTTAACGCAATAACGAGATTGGTATAATCTTTTGAAAATCGAATTTGAAAAAATTAACACTGTAAATACATAGAAACATGAAGAATTGCAGCTGAATTACCAAAATAACAATATTCTTTCATGTTCAAATTATCTAATCTGAATTGAATTTGATATATTATGTAATCTAGTCTTCTTCGAAGAGTCTACATGATTCCTTAAAGAGTCTGTAAGTTGCGATATTTATTAAAACGATTATACCTAAGTCTCTCCACATTTGAAGAACTAAACATAGAATTAAACTTTTCTTTTCAATGTTTCACATTTTTAACAAAAAAAACACAAGTTGATATTATGAAAAATATGTTACAACATAGATATAAAGTTTAAAAAAGAGGCAAATTAAGTGTTAATATTTATTGTAAATTATCTTAACATTAAATTCTAACGGTAATATTACCTAATTAACTGTACCGTCTAGTTCTTTACAGTATTATAATTTAAAAGAATCACTTCTTTCTTCTTTCACATGATCTTCCACATAGGCATCGCTTACGAACAATGTGATGATTTCGACAATTCGCTGAACTGGAACTGACATTCATATTTCATTATTATTAGTGAAAATATTGCAATTAAGGATTATAATGTTTTCACTATATTATATAAATTGACCTGACACTAATACCAATGGCCCAGTTATACTCTTTGCCATTTAAAACTGAAATTTCTAGCAACTATACAAACTATATCATATAGTCATGCTTTCTCTTCTGCTGTATCTCTCTAGAACCTATAGTTACTCCTTACTATATCTTTGGTATAGTATGGTGTTGAGGTTGACACTTTTGGCCAAAGTGCCAATAGCGCCAACCTGCTTACATAAATTCATTGCAAATACTTTTAACGACAGAACGGCCAGCATGCCTATAAACTTTGTAGCCACATCTAGAAAGTTTTGCAGCTAATTAGTATTACATCTGGGTTTTCACTACTTGGGATTAGAGGCAAGCTAAATTGTGATTTGTCAGTATTAATTTGTAGTTTTAAGCTATTTCCGCAACCGGCCTAGTTTTGAGTAACGTTATATATGTAAAATTATTTAGCGTTAAATTTAAAAATATCTTAATTTTTAAACGATAATAATGATTAGATTAATCTGTGATTTTTAAACGTTGTCGAATGTGTGTTGACTTCAGCTCATTGCTAAGCGCACGAAAAAAGCTGTCAAAAGCTCTAAGCTTGTGTAGCTGTGTGTCTGTCTGTGACATCGTTGCTTTTAAATGGTTGGATTGATTTAAATGCAGAACTGACAGTTGATAAGGTCATTTAATGTTCATCTGCTTTATTCTTATTGTGCTTGAAGTAGGTACAATTTAAATTGAAAATTGAATTTTTTTGTAAAATGTTTTGGAGATAAATGAATATTTAGAATGGAATTAGATCAATTTTTCACTTTCTTATTTGAAACCCAATACCTGATACTTTATAAATTGATTTAATATCAGCAATATTTAGTATTTTTAATAAATCCCGAGTTATGATTTAAAATTGACAATTAGATGTAAATATAATGTTTTTACATTGTTACAGAATCACAACGACCAAAATATGGCCGCTAAATAATTTAAAAAAAATAAACCTTTTATTTCTGTATTTCTATTTCTGTATTTTGTGTATATAGGTATGGTGCAATTATGGAAAAGTATGTGCTGGATATTTAAAAAATAAAACTACATTTTCAATAAAATTAAATAAATACAACTTTTGTTTAAAACCATAACCAACGAAAATAAAATACGGTATTTTTAATCAATTAAGCAAAATATTTTTAACAGTAAGTTATATATTAATTAGCAATAAACATAGCATCTGTTACCGCAATTGCCAACAACAGACTATTGCGTGCTTATTTTGAAAACCGATAGCTATGTAAACTCTCCGGGAGGCTAGTACCACGAGACCACATGCTGCTTCTAAAACTATTCTTAATAGGAAAAATCGATCCTATAAATATTGAATGATAAAATAAACAAACCAGTGACTAGAAAAATCAAATTAAACTATATTTTTATAAAGCAATCTCTTTAAATACGAATCATGTGGTTTTGGATTCTGTTAACAATCTAATATGTAAATACGACAATTAAATAGTATTAGAAAAAGTAACGGATTCGCACAATAAGGTACAATATAATGGTGTCCAATTATTGTTAGCCTCAGTCCATATTACTAAAATGGTAGTTTTTAAACTCAGAGGCGGGCAACATTTGGCAAAAATGTTTTCTGGTTATTTATTTTTTTGTTTATCCGTTGAAAGCTTTCTCTGGTAAGCGTCACGTAATATTTTAGGTACTCCATATAAATACATGGTGGTACTTAATTTATGATTTGGAGTTACCTAGTCACAGTTACTACCTACATACTATTTAAAATTGTACCTACTTTTCCATTTCAAAAAGTAAGGAACATGTAACCAACCAGAAAAGTGGAAACAAAATTGATTTTGCTAAGGTCACTGCTCAAATCTCACTGCTCATAGCTTGGTTATTAACAAAATATTCAGTCTTCTGATTTCGTGTACTTACTGGTATTTCGGCCTTAGCAACTCCTACCGCCATGATGTCGATATATATGTTCCATTTTGGAGAGCAGGATAAGTTTCATATCGGTTGGCTCTTTCTATTTTAAGACCCTTTTCATTTAATTAGACTACTTGTGCATATTTGCTGTATATTATTAAAAAGTATTTAAAATTTATTATGGCAATTAAAAGCTTTCAACAGTACTTTATAAATACTTAAAATCAATGTTAGCCGGCCAAGTAATTTAAGTAACAAGGATCACAAATCCCCAGTTTTACCACAAACCTGCGACATTAAACGGGATACATAATAAGTGAATCAAATATTTAAGCACTTGAGTAAGTACTAAATTCTTTGATTTATATTTAGCTTTAAAGCTTTACTTAAAAACTATTCAAAATCGCAGAACATACTCGTACATGAGGATGATTCGGTTGCACCTCAAGAGAGCCTGTATATTACCACCGAACCTTATTTTCTCCGTGCCCTTAAAACTTGTATTATTAACTTTGTTATTCAAAACGATTCAAAATTAAATCATTTCGATTGTTTTTTAAACAACACTTCTCAATTGCCATTTTTAATTAAACTCTATACTTTTATTAATTAATAAAAACTCAGAATACGCTTTAGTTGTGATATATTGCTGATTAATTAATTTCTAAAAACTATGAATGATCCCTATATTAAATTAATCATGTGTTACTTCTTGGTTTAAAATATTTAAACATGTGATCTTCCTAAGTTTCAAGTTTTCTATGGAATAGAAAGTCGAAAAAATTAACGCAAACTTATTAATGTTTAGGGTACTATCGAAAAGGAGGAAACTATAATGGCATCATATTATGATGTATTTAATGTTAAGTAAGACAATTATATGAATTATTTTACCTAACACATTGCTAAATTTATTTAAGAAAACATTATGTCACACTGTTTATAAAACTGTTGAGATAAAAAAGCTTAAAAGTTTCATTACTACGTGTAAGCTATACGTATATTTTTGTTTGATATAGAATAAGTCATAATATTGTCTATTGAAGTGACGTAGCTCATATGGAAGTATTCTCTTTTGACTTGAAAGTTATAAATAAAGAGCTAGTGGTGGTAATTATGCTGAGCATCAACTAAGTTCGTTTCAAGCGTACGAATGCTATCTTTTTCTAAGGAAACAAAGTGGAAGGAGATGGTTCATTTTAGACCCGTAAACTTAGTACCGACATGTCAACTCGTGACGTTTTTATTACCGATATCCGAGAAATAGATTAAAAGTCTGTAGAAAAATCATATACTAATAAAACTTATTTTGTCTCTTTCTATTACTATCGTAGAAAGAAGTTAGCGTCAACTTCAAATCAGTTTTGTAACTGCGCAACAAAATTACGACCAGCTCTTGATATGTTAGTTTTATAGTAATATTTAAGATTGTCGTTTGATATATTATTAGAAAGTACATTTAATATGTCTGGAGATTGCGCCATGTATTAAAGTATTGGGTAGGTTTTTTGGTAAGTATACCTACAAGGTGTTGTAAGCAAAATTTATGAAAACGTCTGTACTTATAGTACTTAGATATAATAGTAGACAGTTGATAGCAAAACAGAAACTAATTTTTATAGTTAAGAAATTTTCGATATTGTTATTGACTATAGAATAGTTTCATTTTACCTAGTAAAAATGATAATGGGAGTTTGGGAAAACACTCGTAATATATGTACTCTTAAGAGATGATTTTATCGTTTTAACCAAATGGTGACCAAAGACCAATGTGAAATTTATTAATACAATATTGGGTATGTTACTCATCAATATGTGCAATCTAAAAAGCATGTAAATAAGAAAATATTTTTAACTTCGTGATGAATTTTATAAAAACTGTCTCAAGGAATCGCTTTGTTAGTCAAAAAAATAAATAAATACCGTAAATAGATTTTAGTCCTTTATCTATTTATTTTAAGGGTCTCTGTCAATTGTCGCCATTAGATACCATACTCGTAGGTACTTAATAAATTAATTCCAACCATTTACTTAATTGTTGACAGTACGTTCAAACTAATGAAGTCATGGACATGGTCAGACATGGTATTTGACAACTGTCAAAAGTTAAATTTGGAACAAATAGTCATATTAATACAACGTTCGCTTTTCAACTGTCGTTAGGTACAAACTAATTTTCAACAGCGTAAGGTTAGTTAGTCTTTTCTTTGTACAATCTTGTTTATTTGCTTTAGAGACAAAGTTTTTTAATTTGTTTAGATCATTATCAAGATTATTAATCAAAAAACTTAAACAATCTAAAATTTACTCAGCTATACCTTCAATAATCTTAAACTACCCGGAAAAAGGATGCTTCTACATTTTTCCTAGGGGTAGTTCAAACATGCAGCTATAATAAATATAAAGGAACTTTCGTAATGCCAAAAATTGGTTTGCAATCAAAAGAAATATTTTTTAATAGAATTTGAACTTGAAACAAAATTTTTTTTTGAATTCGTGTCTGTTGTTTTATTTCTTTCTCAGATAATTATGTTGATAACGATTAAGTACACAAGTTCGTTTATCACACAAAGTTATCAACATTAATAACATCATTCTGTTATATATGTCAAAAAATATCGGTTTGACCTACAAATTTCGGATTATAAAAAAAGTGTACGAAATAATTTATTGTGAATGTTTTAAGTCGTTAAATTGACAGAGACCAACTTTACCAAATTTGACCAAATTTATTTGATTAAGATTTATTTTCACCTTATTCTTACTGTCTACGACTTTAAAAGTAAATATAGCCGTAAACCTACGATGCATGGCATATTAATTCATAAACATTAACTGATAACCAAGAGTACATCAATGGTTAAGGAAAAGGGGCATTCAAAAGTTTCGAAACTATTAGCTTCTGTTGTTACATCTTTGATCGTTATAGATGGATTTCACATTCTTTCCAACAGTTCATGTAAAGTTAAGTATGCATTATAGTAAAGGACGTCTGTTTACACGCGAGAAGAGCTAATATTATTTTTGTCTCATTTGTATTTAGGAATATTTTTCAGACAAATATATATCTCATCAGTTTGCTAAATATCTATGTATAATTTATGGTACATTCTTATTTATAAATGCAATAAATTTCTTTTTGTTAATCATAATACCAGTTTGGGATATGCAGACATCTGGCCGTTTTGCATCTTCTATTGTTTTTTTTAATTGTTGTTAACTTATAAAGTTACTGTTTTAAGGTCATAAGTAGCTGCATTGTCCAAAAATAATATAAACTATAGTATTACAGTATATTGATTCATTGTAACATACGCAAAGATAATTATTATTCTTAATCAAATAATAAAATTATAATTAATGATAGAATTAAGTAAATCCTTTACATAAATTGCATTGGTTCTTTTCGCGTTAAACCAGACTCTTTTATGTTCTATATTATATCTAAACTTCATAAAAGTTTTTGTCTTTCAATATATTTTATATTAAGAGTAATATAGTAATAAGTTAGGTGGTGTATGGAAATTATGATAATACGTCAATGTCGTTGTTAGTATTATATAAATTTACGTTGTTTTGTGATCAATTCAGTGATATTTGATAACCTTAATTTGCGGCATAGCTGTTAATTTAAATTTAATCAATGTGCCTGTTACAAATATTACTTTTATCGGGCTAGTCTGTTATTTAGATATGTAAAAGCTTATTATTTTAGGAAGTGAGTTACCAAAAAGTATTACATAATTTGTGTTTTTAAATATACCTATGACTTATTTACCTCAATTTTGTTAATTGATATTTGTTTCTGTTATTATATGAAGCTTAAAACTAATGGGTATTTATTTTTCAACACCAATTCCATCATAATGTCACAAAAATAGTTGTGTTATGGTCACATAATACTTTATAATTTGTGGTTATGACCTCCCACCGGGTGCAGTGTACAGATCTGGGGGCTGATTATGTACCTATCTCAATGGCCAACAGCTCAAAATGGAAAAGTTTATGTACATCAAATAGCTGTCAAATGACGTGTTTTATATTTACTATCTCCAGTGACCAACAGAAATAAAATAGACGAACTGGGTGAGTTTGGGCGCCATCGAGAGAAAAGATGGTCGAAGTTTTTTCATAATTATTGAATTTCGTGTTAATATTGAGTGAAATTAGTCAAGTCAATTGGTATTTTGTATAATTTTGTTCAGTGAAAGAGCACAAATGAAATAATTACTAAGAAATTGGCGTATCGTGTATTTCCTCGTTGCCGCCAAATCTTTCAATCAGAGTTTGTGTAATGAGCCACAGCTTTACCCAAGAGCCTGACATGACTTCCTGACAACTTATGACTGATGACTAATAATATCTAATTGAAAATGATATAAAATTCGATGCAAATTTCTCCTTGACTAATGGCTCAATACTAACGTGAAGGCCAAAACCTAAAGAAAGAAAAGATGTCTGTGGCGCGCGGTCCTCCGGATGATGATGGTGATTTTTTTTCACCATGTTTGTCAAAAATAATAATACGCAATAATCGTTTTTATGCGGGATAGATACGACAGTGAACTAGGTCACGTCTTTAATGGAAAGAGGCAATCATGTCCTGTAGATATTACAGATTTTAAGTGATACTAGTGTAGATGTAATAAACTGTAAACGTTACCTACTAAAACAAATGTCAAGAACCCCTAAAACTGATTTCAGAAAATCCCCCATAAGTAAGGTTTTTTTTAAGGATTAGGTAATTTTAACAAATTAAGTTTATATATTAACCTTCGTATGGGACGAAATATTAAGAATAGTATAACTACTGGAACTTGGATATCCTTATGCTTTCTTAGATTTAACACATAAAGTCACTAGGTCAACAAGTAAAGTAAAAACTAGCGGCCGACTGTCTAGATTGGGTAATCTCAAACATATACTATCTACATGTTAGATTTGGCTAATAAACAACATTATAGAGACAACTAATTAAAAAAAATGAGGTCTACCTTGTAGTAAATAAGGAATCAGTACGTACGCAGCAGTACGTCTACATGATATGTTTCATCTCTGTCATTAATTTTATGTGCGGAATTTGTGAAGATTGGCTATGACCAAAATTTCATTTCTTCCATAACAAGATTCCGAACCTATGTAAAATATCAAAGCAAGAAAAATCTAAGCCCACTTTGTTTCCCCCTACATTTGTAAAACATAACGTGTAGGTAGTTCTCTTACTAGTCACTGTTTGTGTGGTTGGTACTATCTAGCAGCGTTACCAACTCTACCAACTTTTAGGTAGATCTACCTACTTTCAACTCTTTTTACAAATCTACCTTGGATGAAAAATTTTCTAACTTTTTTAATTTATTGAAAATTTTAGTTTATTTTTGCGAAAATAATATAAACCAATAATAATATAACCAATATTTATTTAAACCTAATAATATAATAGGTTTAAATAAATATTGAAACCTTTACTCGATAGCCAACTCGATAAACTTTACTTGATAACCAACCAAATTTTTTAATTTGTGTTTAACACTGGTGAATTTTTGAATTTCGAATCAATTAGAGAGAGGGCGTTGCTGTGTAAAACCTTCCACCATTTTCTTATTTATGCACGTTTACTTCAAAAGTAAACAAAAGTGAAAAGTTTAGATTTT
>NJDD01000813.1:820770-840057 GCA_002245505.1 Calephelis nemesis
CCAAAAACATTTAAATAAATAGATCATAAAACAATTCACCAATCCAATTATGCTGTCCAGTCTATGATTTAATTTTGTTTTTATTTTTTAGGTTTCTCTTATTGTTTTTTCAAAAATAGTCAGAACAATTATTTATTTTTACTAAAATAATCTGTTATAGATATTATACGACCGTGCAGATTCCTTCTAAATCTTGAAAAAAAAAGAAGTTGGTAGATCTACCTACTTTTCGAATTGAGTTTGGTCGGAAACTACCACCTTTTAGAGTCGTACGGAAGGATTCATAAAAATTCGAGTTGGTAACACTGCCATCTAGGTACTGCCAGTTTCCTATTGCCAGTTGTCAGTTGTCACTTGAGAATTGACACTAGTCAGTTTTGTAAATTTTGGCTTGTACTTTGTAGGCACTTGTTGGGGTTTTAATAAATACGCATTGAATTTGCACTTTTGTTACATTAATTACCTACATATCACTTGATTTAAACGAATTTAATAATGAGTTCGCTTCGCCGCGACAAGAAAGAAGATGAAGAAAGTAGTGGTAGTGTATTTCAAAATCTTGATAAAACTTCACTGCTTCAAGAGGCTCGGTATTTTAATTCAACACCAGTAAACCCTCGAAAATGTATTCACATTTTGACAAAAATTATTTATTTACTGAATCAGGGCGAAAAGTTAACTACTCAAGAGGCTACAGATGTATTTTTTGCTACCACTAAGTTATTTCAATCTAAAGATGTGTCTTTGCGCCGTCTTGTTTATCTAAGTATCAAAGAGTTGAGTTCCATGGCACAAGATGTTATTATTGTAACTTCTTCATTGACTAAGGATATGACTGGCAAAGAAGATATGTATAGGGCGGCGGCAATTCGTGCCCTTTGTAGTATTACCGACAGTACAATGATGCAAGCTATAGAAAGGTACATGAAACAAGCGATTGTGGATAAGAACCCAGCAGTTAGTTCTGCAGCACTAGTCTCAGCACTCCATTTGTCTGCAACAGTTCCGGATTTGGTTCGCCGTTGGGTAAACGAAGCCCAGGTAAGGTATATTTTAAACTACCCTCTATCTCTTAAAATTTAGTCTATTCTTTCTAACATTATGTTACATATTTATTGTATTACATGATCGCCTCTGTGGTTTAGAAATAGGGTTGTTTACCTTGATTTTATGAGGTCCTGGGTTCCGCCCTTAGGGCAGGCAACAAAGTAGAGATGTTTTAACAATAATTTAATAAAAACAATGATGCCCAGGATTGGATATGTGCCTGGTTGGCAGGTTTGCGACCCATCTCATTATGGGACTTAGTAACAACTGCTACCTCTGCCTACATTTTCAACAATATGTGTGTAAAGATACATTTTTTGTTAACATACATTTTTGGGAGATATAATATCATATACATATTTGTTTACTTGGAATTACTTTAGGTACCATCATGTTTCTAATAATGTTCAAAATCGTATGGTACACAAAATAAGTATTTCTGATTAACCAAATCTCAATTTGTAGAAATCTGTAGTTTTAGAGTAATTAAAGAAAAATTAAAAAAAAACTAGTATAATGCTGGTACTTGTTTAGAAAAGCTCATCACACCACTCAACCTTTAATAAAAGAACAATTTGTAGTATATGAGAAATAGTTCTCGCAAACAACTTAAAAATTAGAATTAGAAGAAAATTAGATTAATTTGTGCCCTTAAAAGAATATATCTGCTTGCTATTTATTATGTAAGCTAAAGATCACCAATACTCATTAAATTAAGATTGTGTTGTAGTATGTAATATAAAAAAAATATCTATACATCCATATCATCGGAGAAGTAGGCAGAGGCACAACTAGGGTGCCCACGATTAGCTGCAGACAGTAAGTCCTACAATGTGATAGGTGATAAGCATATTGGCAACTGGGCTCATATCTGATTCCGGGCAACATTAGTTTTATTAGAAAATTGGAAATATGCATTTTCTATTTCTTTTTTTTGTTGCCCAACCTTGAGATTGAAATCAATGTATATTAATAAATGTATTCATTAAACATAAATTACTAAAAGTGATCTAACATTATTAACTATTGACTTGTATAACATTTATTAGTAACAATGACATAAAAATCCATGAACATTAAGTTTGTGTTGCTATGAATTTAATGTAACCTCAAAAATAAAGAAATTGTATGCTTGTGTTAGGAGTGCTAGTCAATGATACAAATATACTCAATTATAAAGCAGCATAAATTTAATTGAAGGGTTGAGTTTGAGAATGGTTTAACAACTATGTGATTTAACAAATATGTGATTTGACACAAATGACATTTTAAACATTGGGAGCATTATTTTCAATTCTACTAAAAAAAATCACCACAAATACGGCGCTTGTTAAAAGTTGAAAGAGTTTTTGGCAATATAATCCATTTTTATATTAGAACTGAGGTAATTATGATATTTTATGTAGGTTTATTTATTTTTGGTATTTAATATTTAATATTTTTGGTATTAGCGATCTCGACATCTGTGTCAGGTAAACCATTTTAAGACTGAATATCTCGAGATATAATGCGATTCGTGTTATTTTGAAAGGGGCATTAGATAGATTATTTCTTTCTGAATCTAACGATATCAATAACTAATTTTTGTAAAAAAATTCAGTTAAACCATTCTCGAACTCAACCCTTCAATTTACACCCAGACCCGGAAATGCAGACAACTAAATGTAAATCACACCAATGCCTTCCTCTGTTGGTAATTGAAGCCCAGTCTCACAATTGATCAATGGAGTTAGATGTAGCAAGACCCAAAAATAGAAAGCTTAAAGTGTTCTGTGTTTAATACATTAATTCTTTTCCGTTGAACAAAGCTGTATGTTGTTAATTGGCCAATTTGGTCATATTTGCTAATCTGTTTACTGTCATAGTAGTCAATCTGTAGTCTAGTCTCATAATTATGTTTTTTCTTCTTTCCTGTTTAACTGCAAGGGGAATAATATTGCTCATAACGTTTTAGAGTAGCATCTAGGGGTAGGACAAAAGAGTTTCCTGTGGTTTAGTGGATCTTGAAAAACGTTTAATAGAATTGTAAGTAAGGAGCTTTGGGACATATAGCAGGATGTGGAAAAGACAGGTTTCTGCTGCTTGCTGTGCATATGCATTTAGAATGTAAAGCATGTGTGGGGGTGGACGGCAACTTATTGCCTTGATGTTAACATTGGTGTCAAGCAGGACTGTGTGTTATCAGTATGCTTATTTATCTTACATTTGGACAAAGGCCTCCAAAGGTTAAGATCAAAGGATGTGGTAATTTTGTACGGGTGACCCAATAGGTGAACTGCCTTATGCAGATAATGCTGTACTTTTAGGCTCCACACCGTCTGAGCTACAACATTGGTCACAGGTATGGCAAATACTAGAAAGATAAAAAAAGTGAGAAGTTTACATCTAAGTACGAAAAAAACTAAAGTAATGAGATTTGAAAGAGATTTAGCCAAAACTAATATCTCTTATTTCCATTTTATTTTAGTCAACAAGCTAGTATTGGAATGAGTGAAATGTTTTATTTTGGCAGTGCTGTGGATGTAGATAGAATAGTGTGCGCAGAGAATAGTCAGATTGGAGCTATTTCAAAGTTAGGTTTTATTTCATGGTACTCCCTCCATGTCCAACCTGTAAGGAACTTGGTGTAAAGATAAATAAGCAAGAAACTATATTGCTGTGAAGTTTCTTCTAACTTTGTTTGATAGTTTTTGCATTAAAGAGTGATAAACATCCAACCTCACAATAATAATAACAAATAATAAATATTCCTGGACAAATTACACAAATTTAATCTAAGTTCAAATTAAGCAAATTAAAGTACCCGTCATGAGAAGCTATAAATTATGTAAACAAACGTTCGGGAGTTAACAACACTTGGTTCAAAGGAAAAAGTATTTTTTTTAAATATTTAATTACAAATATAATTAATTAATTATGTAAATATGTATACTGAATTACGCATATTTGACGTTTTTTTCGTGGCAAATTGATTTCCTTAGATGTACTAGGTACCGACTCCTTTATATGTTAATACACAATAATAAATAACAATAACGAAAAAATTAAGGCAACAATTAACAACAATAACAAAGTGATAACGAAAAGATAACAAAATTAACAATAACAACCAAATCCACGATTTCAACAAAGCAATAAAAAATTCGAAACTCGAATGACGCGTTTATTTCAAAATGGCGAACCGATGGTTTGCATTCCCGGCGACCGGCGCGTCCCCGTACCAAGAAACTCAAACGTCAGTCGTTAGATATGATCCGACTAAATTAAATAGGTTGTTACTTTCATATAACCCATCTATATTTTTATTTCGATTGAATATGGTCAGTTCATTATTGTCTCGTAGTAAAAACAATTACTTGGTAAAAGATGTTTGTTTACATAATTTACAGCTTCTCGTGAGGGGTACTTTATGTGCTTGTGTTATGAGTGTTAGTCAACGATACTAATACATATATCATAATACTTAAATAAAAACCAAATAAATTTAATAAACACACAGACTCGGAAAGGCAGACATCTGAATGTATGTTACACAAATGCCTGCCCCCATCAGGAATCGAACCCGAGCCGACAGTGGTCAGTTGATGTAGTTAGGAGTGTACACTAGCCATACAATCAACTCAATAACTTCTTGCTATACTAACCATCCTATTATGTTGTTAAGCATACTTTTCCTAGACTTATTTCAACTAGACTGTTTTCATCTGTCCACACAGATAACTAGACATTTGTAAAAAACTATTTAACTTTCCCCTGCATTGAATGATAAACTTTTGGTTCAATTAAAAATAATTTTGTACAAAAACTACCAAACTAGGAAGTTTTTCGCAACATTAACCATTGCGTGTATAGGATCCTTTTTTGACATCTTAAAAACTGTTTTTGTCCCAGTTTTCTGATATTTTTCAATTATCTTTTATAAGACAAAAATAGAAGATTTAAAAATAGATAATTTTAGATCTGATGTGTTGCTATTTTAAGATTAAGCTATGTACAAGTCGCTTGGTGGCAAAAATAGCTATCCAGTTTGCCAGCATAGGACAGGGGCAAAGACATTTTTATTGTTTTTTAGACTGTGGTATTACACAATTGAGGATTGTTGCTTAATTATACCGTGAGTTCATTTATTTTATTTCTGATGATGGTATTTATGCTTGTGTATATATGAGTTGGTTAATTTAAGAAATAATGCAGATTATTTCATTACCAACACAAATAATATCCTATCAACTGTTATGAGATATGTTTGAATCATTATTTATGGTGTTGCAAAATAGGTACTAACATTTTTATACTTAGTCTGGCCATAAATACTGTTACACTTAAAAATAAAAAAATATTACATTTGAATTTCGAATCTGTCATTTTTATACGATTGTTCATTGTGTTTTCTCATTTTGGCGCCAATACATTGTACAATATTTTGCGATATTAAAATGGAGTGGGGTGATAAAGAGAACCGAATCGCTGTGATTGCATTACACAAAGTAGGTATGGAGCCAAATGCAATTTTTAAAACTCTCCATACACTTGATTTTAGTAAAATGTTTGTGTACCGGGCTATTAATAGGTACAATGAGACTTCCTCTGTTTGTGACAGAAAAAGATCTGGCCGTCCACGTAGTGTTCGTACGAAAAAGGTGGTCAAAGCAGTAAGGGAAAGAATTCGAAGAAATCCTGTCCGAAAGCAAAAGATTTTATCTCGGGAAATGAAGATAGCACCTAGAACCATGTCGCGTATTTTAAAAGATGACTTAGGACTTGCAGCCTATAAGAGACGCTCTGGTCATTTCTTAACTGATAATTTAAAGAAGAATAGGGTCGTAAAATCGAAACAATTACTGAAGCGGTACGCAAAGGGAGGTCACAGAAAAATTTTGTTTACGGATGAGAAAATTTTTACAATTGAGCAACATTTTAACAAACAAAATGACCGTATTTATGCTCAAAGCTCTAAGGAAGCTTCCCAATTAGTCGACAGAGTGCAACGTGGACATTATCCAACTTCAGTGATGGTTTGGTGGGGTGTTAGCTATGAAGGAGTGACTGAGCCATATTTTTGTGAAAAAGGTATCAAAACATCGGCACAAGTGTATCAAGATACCATTCTTGAGAAGGTAGTTAAGCCCCTTAACATCACCATGTTCAATAACCAAGTATGGTCCTTCCAGCAAGACTCGGCGCCGGGTCATAAAGCTCGGTCCACGCAGTCTTGGTTGGAAGCGAACGTTTCGGACTTCATCAGAGCTGAAGACTGGCCGTCGTCTAGTCCCGATCTTAATCCGCTGGATTATGATTTATGGTCAGTTTTAGAGAGTACAGCTTGCTCTAAACGCCATGATAATTTGGAGTCCCTAAAACAATCTATACGATTGGCAGTGAAGAATTTTCCCATGGAAAGAGTGCGTGCTTCTATTGATAACTGGCCTCAACGTTTAAAGGACTGTATTGCAGCCAATGGAGACCACTTCGAATAAGCTTTTTATATTTTTAATTGTTGTATATTTATGTATTAAACTAACACACTGTAAAAGTAATATATGTTATTTGCAGTTAAAAAAATATTTTTTTTCTTTATTACAATATTTATGGCAAGACTAGGTAAAGTGTTTATTACATCTACTTACTACAATAATATATTCACACAAAAATATTTTGCCGTAAATAACTTTTAGTTTCCGCTATTATTGTAAATTTCCTTTTGATTTGCTCTTTATGAGGTAAACTCTTCCATAAAAAAAACACTTAATCCTTCAATGACGTTACAAGCTAACTGCTCAATCATTATTGATTTTATGCAGTAAAATGGACCAATTTAAACTTCAATAAGTAGGTAATTCAAATGAGAAATAAAACAATAATATTGAAAATCAAAAGGCACTTGAGTCACAAAATTTTTGTGATGTTATCTTTTATTGGTCGTATTTACTGAATACTAATTTCTCTTGTCTATGCCGAACAATGTCTAAAAATGTTAACACTTACTTGGAAAGGACCTAATTTAATAATAAATTTCTTAATTTTGTTTTTTTTTAATATAAAGGAAGGCAAACCAGTAGACGGATTTCCTGATGGTAAGGAATTCACGCCGCCTAGAGACACCAAAGTTGTAATGGCGCGATGCCATCCTGAGGCCCGGATATTAGGCTTCAAGCAAAAGTAAGATTACCGGTTTACCTTACCCTCCAAACCGGGACACGTCAACGGCAAGCGTTGGACTTTATGACGGCAGGAATAGGTAAGGTGGTGGTACCAATCCGGGCGATTCGCTGCGAAATTCTACCACCTAGTAGGATGTCACGGTGCTAGTGACGATGTCTCTGGACAAATTTAGAAAAAGGGTAAATGAATTTTGTACAAAAGATACTACATGTAGATTTTCTTAAATATATGCCAGAATAAATTTAGTAAGCACGTAGACCCAGAAATACAGATGTCCGTGTTCATCATACAAAAGCCAACCGCCTTTGATAATCAAACCCTAGCCTCACGGTTGGACGGTAGAGTTAGGTTAGTATAGTAGTGTGTACGTTAACAAGGCGGTCAAAGAGGCGAAGAAATCTTTGTTGATAAGCTTAAACTATTAACATCCGATCCAGCACCTACAAATACCTACTTAATATATTATATGAAAAATTCATGCTACTAACACTATTTATAACTCAAGAACGGCTAAACCGATTTGGCTAAAAACTGGTGGGATTGTAGCCTGAAGGACATTGGATAATTTATGTTCTGTCGACTTCGAGGAAACTAGTAAAAACAACATTTTAAACTTTCCCATGGAAACTAAACAGATTGAACTATATTCGCCGGAACAGCTCGTACATTATAGATTATTAAATGTGAGTTTGTTTGTTACACTTTTACGTGAAAACAAAGCCCTTCCCATGAGTTTACGGCCTGTCAAGTTTACTATACTCGCTACCGTCTCTGTCAATTATTTGTATGAAAACTTTGAACAGCTCCTCCTATTGGTAACTAAGAGAAACACATTTTTAGACCAAAAGTGTCATAGATTTCGACACGGAACTTACTGAACGTAATCTATACAAACTCATGGTAAAGGCTCAACTCACCCAATTGTTATGAAACTTTGTACAGATATTCTTGGAAGTATCAAAAATTAAAAGGAACGCGTTTTTGTTCTACTTAAACACTAGCATGGCCGTATGTAAAATTTTTAATAGCATCAATTACCTACATACAGAAAAAGGTTATGCAACACTAGCATTAACCACTTTCATACAACAGTCTAACACTATTTTTGGTATAACTATTTTACCAGATATACATAACTTTATTTTCTTTTTCAGGAAGCGATCATGTCAGACAATGCCATGGTATCATACCATGCTCTTGCTGTAGTAGCAGGCGCCAAACGAAATGATCGTCTGTCGATGGTGAAGCTAGTGACCAAATTAGCTAATTCTCCTTTACGCTCACCTTACGCACTATGTTTATTAATTCGCTATGCTGCAAAATTGGCTGATGAAGAAGAATCTGACGCATCTCAACCATATCTAGATTTTATTGAATCTTGTTTACGACACAAATCGGAAATAGTTGTATACGAAGCGGCTCATGCTGTTGTTAATTTGAAGAAAACTGCCAAGGACCTTGCTCAAGCTGTCAGTGTCTTGCAAATATTTTGCAGCTCCTCTAAGGCTACTTTACGACTCGCAGGAGCTCGCACACTAGCTAGATTAACTATTAAGCACCCTAATACGGTTGCAGCATGTTCAGTTGATCTTGAAAATTTAATTTCAGATCCGAATCGCTCTGTCGCTACATTAGCTGTTACAACGCTTCTTGCTACAGGTGCAGAAAGTTCAGTTGATCGTTTGATGAAACAAATCTCTACTTTTATGTCGGAAATATCTGACGAATTCAAGATTGTTGTGGTACAGGCAATTAAATGTTTGTGTTCAAAATACCCTCGAAAACATCAGGCATTAGCAGCCTTTTTAGCTGGTATGTTACGCGATGAAGGCGGAGTTCAATATAAAACTGCAATTGCTGATGCTATAATTTCTCTTGTTGAAGAAAATCCTGATGCCAAGGAAACCGGTTTGGCTCACCTTTGTGAATTTATAGAAGACTGTGAACATACATCGTTAGCCGTTCGTATTTTGCATGTCTTAGGCCGAGAAGGACCCAAAGCGAAGCAACCTGCACGATACATCAGATATATTTATAATAGAGTAATTTTAGAGTCAGGGCCCGTACGTGCAGCAGCTGTATCTACAGTAGCACGTTTTGGGGCAGCACGCGAAGAGTTGTTGCCCAACATACGAGTTTTATTAGCTCGGTGTCAATTAGATGATGATGATGAAGTACGTGACCGTGCCATTTTTTATAGTGCTATCCTTGATTCTGGTGATCGTCAACTTATTGATGACTACATTAGTAACGTCCAAATTCCAAACCCAGTCTTGCTCGAAAAAGCTCTTACTGATCATGTTGCTACAACTCCAGATAAACCCTTCGATATTACCATTGTTCCTACAAAAGAAATTATAAAAGAGCCAGAAGAAACTCAAACTCCTCAAATAGAAATACACAAACAAACCGTTACTAGGGAAGAGCTATATGCAGATCAAGTCAAAGTTGTACCTGGAATAGACAGAATTGGGCCTATATTTAAAACTTGTGAGGCTGTCGATTTGACTGAATCGGAAACTGAATATCGGGTGCGATGTGTGAAACACATTTATGCTCGTCATCTTTTGTTACAGTTCGAATGTTTGAATACACTGAGGGATCAAATTCTCGAAAAAGTGTATGTACGTCTAGAGGCAGTTCCAGGATACAAATTTTTAACTGATGTTCCTTGCGAACAATTGTCATTTGACAAGCAGGGAAATGTGTTTTGTTTGTTAGAGTTTCCCGAAGCTCCAATTGAGTCTTTTGGAGCGTTTAGAGCTACGATGGAGTTTGTAGTTCGAGACTGTGATCCCTTAACTGGTACGCCCGATTCAGGTGAAGGTTATGCGGATACGTATCCTTTGGAGGAAGTAGAAATTGGATTTGCCGACCAAATGAGAACTCGAGAGGCTCCACCCGATTGGGAAGCTACATGGGATCGACTATCATCTGCTCCTGAAGCTTGTGACACTTTTGGTTTATCACAAAACGATATAAATGAAGCTGCATCTGCTGTGTGTTCTCATTTAGGTTTACTGAAATCTGCAGTTAGTGGAGATGCCGTTAAAGAAATTCGAAGTGGTGGGTTATGGCGTGAAGGAGTTCCAATGCTTATTCGTGCCCGATTGGTAGCTGCTCAAGGAGCAGTAACCATGCAGCTTGCGGCCAGATCACCACGAGAGGATATTGCCACTTTGGTTCTAGCTGCTGTTGGTTAAAGTTTAGATATACCGGAATATATTTTAAGAATGGTCTTATTCCCTTCACATATTTTTTTTGAAGATTTGTTATTTCTATAAAATATTTTTGATAACCATAACACATATATTTTATACTTGCTAAAGTACTTTGTGCTTAACAGTTGAGGATTTTTAAAGTCGTAATATATTATTTATTAATATCACGTGAGAATTTATTGTAATTTATCAATTAATACTGTATTCTTGGAAAGATGATTTTCTATCGTAATAGCAATGTAAGTAACATCTCGATGGGACATAACTTGAAATAGCTAGAAGGATTGACATTTTGTTGAGCTGGCATCTTAATAGAATAATATCTAAAAACGATTATAGTGCGACCAATGTATCTCTTCAGTAGTCAAAATCGGAACTAAACCGCTAGCTTATGAAACGTCATTCCACTGTCAACTTCTGCACCGATAATGACATTTCAACTATATATTGCTACTAACTGCCTGTTCCGGCTTCGCTCGGACGGTAGTTTTTTTTTGTCATAAAATTGAGATGTAAGCTATCCTATATCTCAAGTTGGATCAAAATGCACACGGTGTGCAAATTTAATTGAAATCGGTTAAGTAGTTAAGGAGTCCATCGCGGACAAACATCGTGACAGGAGATTTATATATATTAAGATTATCATTGCTATTTTGTTGGTAACGTTTTCTATTTCAATCACTAAAGGTCACACTAGTGACGTTGTTTATTAAAGAGGAGAAGGAGAGATAAGTTGTTCGCACTGTAACGGAATAAGTTTCATGTGTCGTAGATAAAAGATTCTGCTTATTAAATACCAAGTAAATGATTCTGATACTATGTTATACTGATACTTTAGAATTTTTGTAGACAGTAAAAGTGAACAGATTTTAATAATCTTCATATTCTTATAATAAAAAGACACTCAATACAAAGAATAGAACTTAAACTTCTATTCTTCGTATTGAGTGTCTTTTTATACTTGTATTGTTTTACGAATCTTCTTATATATAAAAATCAATTGCAATAATCTCGAAAACTAGAAAAAACACCTTTTAATTTTTCCTATACAAACTGAACGGGTGAACGAACTTCGCCGGGATTAGCTAGTCTCTGATATTATTATATCAATAGCATATTGGCTAAAACTCAAACTGAAACTACTCCAGTGTCGGAGCTTGGTAAAATTTCTAAACATTGATATTTGTACTTCTAACACTTGTTTTACGTATCACATATAATTTAAGTAGTTGTTTAATAATCCTCGTTTTGGGTTCTGTATTTTGTACAAAAAACGGAGCGATCATTGTTTAAAAAAATCATTTACAGATATAGTTCAATTCCTGTTTTATTATATGTATAAAATGTAAGTAATGATATTAATAAATGACAGAATCAAGTAATTTCGTAAAATGACATTTTTAAACCGTTAATTCGAAATCTTTTTTTAGAGGGGTGAATTCTTTAAATTTATTTGTTATCACATTGTCAATTTTATTGAAATGAAAATTATTTGTTTGCGGAATGTGTGTCTAAAGAAGTTGTTACAAACATAATTTATTATTATATTTTTCTGCCACTATTCACATTGCATAATACTGTTTGTGATGCAGTATTATTTTTTGAAGCTGCCCACAGAACTAACCTTTTTATGTTTTTTTAATTACGACAAAAAAACGTTTGCTTCTGGAAACCATTCATAATTTTACCATACAAAATGTAGCAACTAGTAAATGCATGCGTGTATTGGAACGGTGGTATTTTTTTCTGACTTCAACAACCCACAGAGGTGTTTGCGAATCTTCAATTGGGAACCACTGTCCTTTTTAATATATTTGTTGCATTCCTGTTGTATTCTAGTGAGATGTATCATTAATCAGTGTTCTATTATCAAATAATAGATGTTAGGATTATGGAGTAGTAAACTCTTATAAACTTTTACTATTATCAAATAATTGATGTTTGGATGATTATAAATGTTGTGGAAAAAGTTTTATTTATAAATAAATATGGATGTATTGTCAAGAAATTTATTTTATACAACATTTACCTCTTAACGCAATCAAAACAAGTGGTTGGCTATCTACGTATGCGTATACAGTAGAGCAATAACGTCATTTCTTTATTCAAAGTACGTTCGTTTTACTTACGGTCAGTAGCTTTTTATACGATTAACCTATATTATATAATACTATCCCTATTAGCGATTTTGACGTGACAACGTCCTAAATTAGGTTGTGGCTCGGAGTCACTCTTGAAAAAGTGTAACGCCCGCTGAACGTCTGTTACGATGTGTCACCGAACGCGACGGCGCGAGGCCGGCGGGCCGTCGAGAAAAAGTCGTTGTCACGTGAAATCTTCGCCCGGAAAACCGACTTTACAGGCAACCATTTTATTTTTTCTAAGTGGAATTGACCAAAACATTTATTTGGTTTACTTACAATTTTTCTAATTTTCCAGCCTAAGTTACTGCTTATTACATTAGCTACGTACCCAGTGGCGGTTTTACCAGCAGGTTGAGTAGGCTAGGCAAATACTTTTTTAAACTAATTATTTGCGGTGCGGTAACGAATGACATGACCATTCGCTGTCTGACGGAAATGACGTCTCGAACGAACAAGCTGTGCGAACAAGCACAGGGCCGAAATAATTGCTTCACATTAAATAAAAGTAAAATGTAAATATTACTCGTTCTTAATCAGTGGCAGATGCTTCCAGCATTTAAGTGTGGTATATTATAAGAATTAAAACGTCTGGCAATTGTAAATGTGCATATGGTAAAGAAAAAAAAACTTTCGCTTAAAATGCTTTATTTCACGAAAAATCCAATTTTCCTTTGTTGCCCGACCCGGGATTCGAACCCAGGGCCTCATGCAGTCAAGTCCAACAGCTGAACCGCTAGACCACAGAGGCGATAGACCATAGAGGTGATAAGAATTAATAATACTCGTAACTAAAATAACTTGACATTTGGCAAAGTAAGTCGTGAAAAACTATCTAAGCCATAAGGTCACCTGAGGTAATTGCGTCTATTTGATATTTCTCCAATCTTATTTAAAATAAAAATACTTTCGCCATCTATGCTACTTTATTTTAACTAAAATTATTACTTGAAATTGTAATAGGGGGCGTTTAGCGTTACGATTTTGAATTGTCAGCCATATTTAAAATCACACATTTCCTGCCAAGTTCGTCGAGTGAGATGAGTGTTTCAAATCTTTTATAATCTCTTAGTTTTCTTAGTCTACCGTTTTTATTTTATTACATGACGCTTGCAATTTAATGTGGTTATCGATACAGATAATAATTTTAATTCAAATCGTTTTATTTTTAAAGAAATCATTACTTGAAGTTTATGGGTATGATTTGAATTTATGGGGTAAATGCATCTGCTGTCATTGGGTAATTGCGTATCAGTCCTAAATCCAGGGATTGACAACCGTTTTTGAAATTTAAATTTCATTTCAATTTAGATTATACCTACCGCCATGGTGATACTAAAATATATCGTTAGTAATATTTTTTGACTAAAAATGATTTTCAACACTACATTGATTGCTTACGTCTCCATGGCCTGAGACCCATTTTTTACGGTCAAAATTACTTTGGATGTGGATAGCTTATCAATGCTATACCGATTGGCACTCATTCATTTATCAATCAAATTAATGTTGAACATGCAAAAGCGTTACTAATAGGTTTATTATTTTGATGTAGCTTTTTTTACCGTTTTCACCATTTATGACCATTTACATTGAAGAAGAGTGTAAATACTGCCATAAAAACAACGCTATTTATAATATTATCCAAAGGTAGCATTTGAACGTAGGTGTAAAAGGGAGTGTTAATACAAATTACCCATCGGCCTTACGTTATTACAAAGTATGTGTTATGTACACCTTAAATGTTGAGAACATCTGGATTGTGTATGGGGTAAATGCGACGCTGAAAAGTTAGACGCATTTTCCCAATCTCTACTAAAACATTCCTACGATCCAGAAAACAAGCAATTTTTTAGATCCATTAAGATATTTCTTTTCAATGCTTAAATAAGGTCGTTATATATAAACTCCGATCATGGAAGTTAGCCAGTTTAAATTTTTATTAACTAAAGACGCAATAGCCCCAAAACGAGAAAATGCGTCTAAAATTGTCATTTTTCTAAAAATCCTTTATAACTTAATATATTATTGCACAGGCAAAAAACAAACGAATTTATATTGTTTTGGTATTGTTTTAAAGTTCATTTGTAATTAAAGATTTTCTATAACTATTATATATATTTTGTAAAAATAATTCAAACTTCGCCGAACTCAAAATGGTACGCAATTACCTCAGGTGACCTTATTTATAAAAAATGTTTTTTTTAAATATTTTTTTTATTAGTAAGTAGTTGTTGATTTTAGCATGTTTTACATTGGAGCCGCCGACTGCGCTACTATCGAAGCATCAAATATGTCAGTAGTAGTAGTTGTTAATGTCAAGCAATACAAAACTTGCTGAGTCGGCTAGTTGGATAAAAATCTATTGCTGTAGGCCGTAGGGTAAAGTAATAAGAAGGTATCCTTATTGTAGAGCTTGATTGTTCGAAATTCACCAGCAAACGACCTTGCAGCAATGATGGGTTGAATGAGATGAACAGACAAGAAGACAAGAAACCTAGCTAGCGATAACTAACAAGCAAAAAATAAACGAAAAAAATCTTTAAAAAAAGGTTTTATTTAGAGAAACGCTCTAAAACGAAGAAAATAACTTTTCATCAAAAATATTAACTATTAACTTACAACCTCATTACACAACATACCTATATTATTATAAAAGCTTGTCGCGATGAACAATATTTTATTAAATTGAAATTTAATTCATTTAAACTTCGTACCTAGATTTTACAAAAATCAGTAAGTGGGTACTAGTTTATTTACAAAAGACAAGCTTTTATGATCATACAAGTTCATACATTTGAAGATAATTTTTTTTTTATTTTTTAGAGCGTTTAAATAAAAGCATTTCTCATTTAAAAGCATTTTTAAAAGCAAAACTCGATACTCTCTGCCTACCCCGTAAGGGACTTGGCATGAAGACATGTAATGCATTTTCTTAAAAGTTTGTTTTGCTTTTAATTTATTTCAATAATAAACAAAAATATATATGTGCGTGAAGATACTTACTCTTTTGCCTATACCTTCCTCTTGGGGGATATCCTCGAAGTAAAAAATAATAATAAATAAATAAAAAACTAAAAATAATAATCCGCTAGTACCTACTGTGTTGTGTTGTTGTATCTAAAATGACATATACGAATCCAATTCGCATGACATCGAGATTCAAGTGTTACCCTTGTCCATGCTTCAAGTCGTGAGATATTTTCAGCATTTTTTTACACCCCCATCTAACATCACGTGTAGTTTTAACAGACTCCAAAAAAAGTTGTAATTTGACTTTTTTTCTGTTTTTCCTACGTTACTACTCGACCATTAACAAAACGATGATGAAGATGAAGGTGTTTTGTAAAGGTTGTCATATTCAAAACTCATCATCAACATCCTATTCCTACCAGTGGCATTAACTTAATTTAAGTAGGTAAGTACTTAATAACGCAAACACACTTTTTATTTTAATGTATGTATTTCTTGGGTTCGTGTGTTTGTGACGACTGGATCGATTTTGATGAAACTTTTTGTGTGTTCAAGGGAATTCGAGAATGGCTTAGATTCACAATTTGGTGTCTTCGGCAAGTCGTGGGTGCCTTGGTTGTGCCTCTGCCTACCTCTTCGGGGATAAGGGCGTGAAGATACTTATTTTTTTACACTTTGGTATCCTGGAAAAATTTTTTTAATAATATGTAGGTAGTTGTTGATTTTGGATTGTTTCAAATTGGATCCGACAGACTGCGCTACTATCGGAACATCAAATATTATGAAGTAGGTATATGTTAATGTCAAGAGATACGAAGTTTGCTGGGTCGGCTAGTAAGTATATAAAAATAAATTGGTGTTCGATAGTCTCGGTAGAACTAGAAAACTCTGGACCTATTTGTCTTATTTTGGGTTCGATTTATTTCTGTAGGTCCTGTAAAGGTTTAGAAGATAAGAAAAAAAGGAAAAACTCCGAAGAAACTAAAAACAACATTTTAAGTTATAGACAAACAAAAAGTGTCAAAAGATGTTCACCGGGACAACTAGTAGATACATATTTTCACCCAAGTTTTACAGGACAGGCACATAGTATCGTAAAAGGTGATCATGGGCATACCGTCACTAACACCATGATATCTGACTGGGTGGTAGAGTTTCGCAGGTATTCACCCGGATAAGTACTAACTACCACAACTTTAACTATTCCTTTCGCCATAACGTCCGTTCTTGTCGCTGACGTGTTCCGATTCGGATGATAAGGTAAATGAAAATGAAATTTATTTATTTGCTGAATGTGTGTGTTAGAAGCTGTTACAAAAGACATTTGTTAATACCAACATGGTCTACCATATTGTGGTGTGCAAATAGGTATAGCTATAAATAAAATTACTTTTGCTCGAGGTCTAACGTTCCGACCTCAGGTTGGCAACGCACCGTTACCACCTTTGGTGTTTCTATACGGCATGATTTTTTTACTATCAGGGAATTCGTCTGCTTGTTTGCCTTCCAATGTAATAAAAAATGTCAATCTAGATCTGCCTGGTTACTTATTAGCTACATACACCACAATTGTTATGTATCCGTTTTGAAAGAGATATCAAAGGAAAATTAAATAATAAAAACGGAAAGCAATAATAATTTCACTAGAATATTCAGGTCAAGTATTAGTAAGGCACAAATTGGTCTAGTCCAAAAGTTAGCAAATTAAATGCTTGTTTTAAGAGTGTTACTCAACGACACACATAGAAATACTTAAATAGATACTGAAATAAATTTAATAAACGCCCAGTCCAATACGGACATTTTAATATTCATTACTCAGACCCCCGTCGGAAATCGAACTCGGGCCTCGCGATTCGGTGGCGTTAGGCGTGTACGCTAACCCCGATTACCTACGCTAATTGGCACTTAATTGTCGCCTCTGTTGTCTAGCGGTTCAGTTGTTGGACTTGACTGCATGAGGTCCCGGGTTCGAATCCCGGGTCGGGCAACGGAAAGAAAATTGGGGTTTTCCAATTTTCTAACAAAAAATGTTGCTCGGGAATGGATATGTGCCCAGTTGGCGATAGGCTTGCCACCTATCACATTGTGGGAGTTAATGTTTTCGGTTAGTCTTGGGTGCCCTGATTGTACCCCTGCCTACCACTTCGGGAATATGGACGTGAAGATACTAACTAATTGACACTTAAGTATATTTGCAGTTCAGAAGTCTTGCCTTCAATTAAAAATAAATACACGTGATTTCTCACTTCCACCGCAAAATACTTATTACTTGCCTTTATTTTGTGCTTCAACCTCCCTCCACACTCGTTTTTGCTTCACCCCCCTTTCGAACATCACGTGATTAGTAAACGATCCAGATGACTTTTACGTTCAAATGTTTTTTTATAGTCCGGAAGCCAAACGCTAATTTTTGACAATTATTTCTTCTCAGTCTATAATTCGTAAAATGCCTCAGAAAGTTGCACTATGAAGCGGTGTAAACGTTAGCTGCAGCTCCGAGGCTGAACAGTGGTATCCGCCCACGCACGTAATAATTTTTTTTATCATTTATTCCCGATTAAAAAAAATGATCAAATTAAAGTTAAACTAATATTTTGAAGAAATAAAATTGTCAGCTAATTATAAATTGGTGGATTATACGTCAGCTGGTCACACAAATATGAAAAAAATATGTGTTCAATGATTTCCTCCCAAACAAAAAAATTGTCAGATGATAGTTTATGTATTTGTTTTAATAAATAGATAAGTCAGCTGGCTAACCACTGCTCAACTCACCCTCGAAGCCGCAGCTGACTTTTACAACGCTTCATAATGCGACTCTCTGAGTCATTTTACAAGTTATCAGAGAACAACTTGGTCCCGAAAATCCGTCGCTAGCTCGCGGACTATTACGTTCCAGATTTAATTTTACTTGTTCTCTTTATACTGAGTGATATATGTCTATGTAACATCAGCTGATCCGGCTGACGTCGCTCTGCTATTTTTTTAATGTGATTTTAGTAAAGAAATGGGGTGAGTCACCCTTATCACTAAGGGGTATGTAAAATAGACGTTGGCCGATTCTCAGGCCTACTTAATATGCTCACAAAATTTCATGAGAATCATCAGATATCGGATAACATTAATGAACTTATTTATTATTTTGACTTTTACCTCTATCCCACACAAACCTCTCTAGTGAGCAGGATAAAAAATTTACATAACCTTCCTTAGTCCATAGAGGCCAAATTTCGTCACAACCAGTTAAGTAGATTTGGCGTAAATCGGGGTCATGCTACAAAGAGACAGAATCTGATAAAAATTTAAAAAAAAATACCTGCATCTGTTGCTTTTAATTTCCTTCAATGTATGTATAGAGTTTAGTTTTCTACAATTTTATTATAAGTATAGATATGTACTTATTTACACGTCGGTAAGAAGTTATATGGACAAAGCAAATGTCGGCATCATGAAGCTATAGAAGGATTTTGATTTTGTTAATTGTCACAAGATTCTCTAAAACAGAGGTTGGTAGATAAGAGAGTCAGTAATATTTGCAAATGTATCAGTTAGGTTTCTCTGTCGATTTAATGGAAATTGGAATCGATGTCACTTTAGGTACTAATTTTAACACAGTACTGCCATCCGGTAGGTTACAAATAAATTCAAAACGAATCCGATACCATAATTATTGTTGAAATAAAGTACCTTACGGCAAGCTTGGAGGAGATAAGGATTTTGCTGCGCGAACGAACTGAAAA
>NJDD01000813.1:840515-868377 GCA_002245505.1 Calephelis nemesis
TTAATGAAAGTGCACGAATGAAATAATCATGAAGAAATTAGCAAATCTTCTATTTCCTCGTTGCCGCTAAATCTCACTATATGAGCTTGAGTAATGAGGCCTCTGCTTTACCCAAGACCCTGACATGACTTATTGACGGCTTATGACTAATTATTATAATTGAATCCCAGTTTTGGTAAATTTGATGCATATTGATGCAAATTTCTACTTTACTAATGGCAAAATACTAACGTGAAGGCCAAAATCTGAAGAAAAAAAAATATGAAGACCTGACATCTCGGCCACAAAATATAAAAGGGAAGGCATATTATGTTTTGTGTTTCGGCTATAGGACAGCTACGCACGTTTAAAATTTATGATGTTTTACCATCAGAAGAGCCGGGTGTTTCTTGGCTGGCGTGACCTCTGGTTGGTTGAATACTTAAAACCTATCACATAAAAACCAAGCACATATTTTTCACGGTAATAAAAATCAAACCGTTGCAGAAATAAGAAATGGATACTAACGTTTTAATGTCTGTACCTAATATCTTTTTGGCCGTAGGACTAACTTTTGGGTGTAGAGATTACCGGGTTTACAATTGGTACATATTTTACATACTCACATTCTATTCTCGACAGCGGCAGGAATTTATGTGATGTATGTACATATTACTAGCTGATCCGCAGACGTTTTTCTGTTCCTTTTTTTAAATATAATGTGACTAAAAAAATATTTTCTCTCGAGGGTGTCATAACACTAGTCATCTTTGAGATTACGAAATTTAAACACAAACATAAAGAAAGAACAATGACAATCAACCCCTAAAACTTGTTCAATGTTCAACACGAAAAGTTTGAAGAAAGACAAAGAGTATTTTCTCATCTAAATATTTTATTTTCTTTTAAAGTTTGCTATACTAGGAAGTTTTAAAATTTTCTTTTCCAAATTCTGAAGCACTTTCATGAGTTAATTTTTAACAAAAAGCAAAGGATATTTTCTACTTTTTACTCAAAGTTTTGCCCTGGAATCAACAAACCTTACCTAAAACAAAAGTCTAAAATTAATAGTTTAGTAAGTAGGTATGTAAATACGTTTTTAAACTTAATTTTTCCTATTGACAGACGTTAAGACCTATTGCAACACTACATCTTCCATCATTATGTTTATTCTATTTTTTTCAAATTAGGAGATTACTGTTTTAGATAAGTTAAATAACTAAATAATCATATAAAATACTAGTAAAAAAACTAAATAATCATATGAAATACTAGCTGACCCGGCAGACGTTGTTCTGCTATGAAAAAATTGGAGTGAGCCTTATCACTAAGGGGTATGAAACAGATTCACCCTCATCACTTAGGGTTATAAAAAAATAGATGTTGGCCGATTCTCATACCTACTCAATATGCTCACAAAATTTCATGAAAATTAGTCAAGCCGTTTAAGAGGAGTATGGGAACGAACATTGTGACACATGAATTTTATATATAAAATATAAAAAATGTTCTCTTATGTACAATTTGTCATATATGCATATTTAACGCTTTTTGTTTTTTCTTTGTTATAGGCCAGTTTGATTTCTAATGTAACTTTGTTTAACTACTTATTATCGCTTGGCATATTAAGCCAATGTACATTTTTATTACAACACCTAATTCCAATTATACAAAAATCTCACCCAAAGCTATTTCAGCAATGTGCCAAACATTTTTTAATATGTTTTTTCATTGACTGTCTTCAATAAATATTTTCCCTCCCCCAGTTCCATGCCTCGTCAGTTGCGCTAATCATCTTCTTCATTTTCCAATACAACTTTATAATAACCTACATAAAACGCTGAAATTCCCAGCTTCTTATTTTCATCGTTGGTACACTGTCTTAGTTTTATAGTTGATCATGTTTACAATAATTATAAATAATGTTCAATCACTAAACTACAGTCGGCGACGCATCTGTGATACTCCTGGTGTTGCGGATGTCCGTGGGCGGAGGTGATCACTTTCCATCAGGTGACCCACTTGCTCGTTTGCCTCCTCTTCTATAAAAAAAAAACTATACCGATTTCAGGGGCCCTACCATGAACGCTTAAAGCAGTATTATTTCCATCTTGCTAAATGTCTGCTTTTATAAGCAACTTTATGATATACGTCATAAGGTTGTCTTTCTCGACTGACAATTAGTATTGTTGAAATAGTACTGTTTTAAGAGCTTATGGTAACCCCCCAGTAGTTATTTAGTTTTCTTTTTCACTTTCCATCTTAATGATTTTAAAAAATCCTCAAAAAGCACGTTAGTCACTTTAAACGTTGCAGCTAAAGGAGTATAATTGTGTTTGCGTATTGTGTTTGCCATAATATATTATGTAATATACATAACATATAATCCCTCGTAAGAAGGTGTTGTTATTTGGTTTGTGTTAAGGTAAAAGGTTACACCACAGGGGCGAAAAAGGTAAAGACAAATTTTTGCTTTTGTGAAATGAAAAGGGTTGCAAGTGCTGAAGTTCAAATCACCTGATAATTTTACTGACGCGATAAAAAATAAATTTGTGTACATCATCCAAGTATTTTTTTATTTATAATTTTGTTGAATATTATTAAACGGCACGGAAAAAATATTTCAACCAAGAAAAAGAGAAAGTTTGAAGTGTATTTTTTTGTAAGCTAGATCACACATAGCTTTTCACAACGTAATTTGTGTATTTTTTTACGATTCGAAATATCCTTTTTTTTATTCGGTAGTAATTATATCGAAATCAGTCCCATATCAATTCGGAATGAAAATTGCAGTCCCAAAGGTAGAAAAATCGGGAAATAGGGGAAGAATTTCATTCAACAGTTATTTATTATAATGCAAAATAAATTATAAAAAAAACAAAATAATAAACTGTACTCATTTCTTTAAATATGTGAAGTATGGTGTTGTCCTTTTGTCACAATTAAATAAGAAGTACCACACAAAGAGAGAATACAACAATGAGATAAACAAAATGTGGTAATATTGAAACGTAGATTAAATCCACATTTTTTCGTGCACCATTATTTCTTATTTGAATGTGGTCTAGCGTTTCAGTTGTTGGACTTGACTGCATGAGGTCCCGGGTTCGAATCCCGGGTCGGGCAACAAAAAGAAAATTGGGTTTTTGAATTTCATAACAAAAAAAAACGTTGGATTGGATATGTGCCCGGTTGGCGATATGCTTGCCACCTGTCACATTGTGGGACTTAGTGTCTTTGGCTAGTCGTGGGTGCCCTGGTTGTACCTTTGCCTTTACCTCTTCGGGGATTCGGGGATATACGTTTTTTATGTATAATTAGTGATGTATAGGTATATCACAGGTTTTAAAATGTAGCTAACAATCGACTCATTTATTTGACATTTGCGCTTTGCGTCGTTTCAATCTCACACATCACATCTCTCCTCGTGTTTGACCAGGACACCTTTTGTAGAATAGTCCACCTTCCTTTCTGGCAGAAGCTGCCTGCCCAAGAGGCGAGAAAAGGTTAAATAGATCATTACCAACAAGAGCACTGGTGGTAGAGTTTCGTGCTCGAACTCGTTAACGTAGGGATTCAACGCCTTACCTATTCCTGGCGCCATAATGACAATATTATGTTCTGGTCTGGAGGGTAGGGTAGGTATACTCGCACAATAATTGGCCTAACATCTTGGCCTTCCTGAGAGGGCTTGTTCGCTGTCATATGAAATAAAATCAAAAAATCTAAAACATTCGTTGATTCCTCGTGTTGGTCAGGACGAGCAGAAAAGACAGATAGTCTCTCTGCCTGGCAGCTCGTAAAGGGCGAGTACTTTAAAGTTGGAATTCATTTATTCCACAAAGATCATACAATAGCTACTTGTGACGGGTCTTAAAAAAATCTAAAAGCTACTACGGGATCTGAACATGGCCTAGGTTGAATAGATATAATTAGCAACGAGACTACTGGTAGTAGTATGCTTCTAGGAACATCGCCGGATAGAAATCCACCACCTTAATTATTCCTGCTGCTATAACAACACTATTACGTTTCGGTCATTAGGATAACACATATTACATAAAATCTATGTTGTCTGTAGCCCACGGTTATCTTTTAACATCAGAAGAGCCTTGCTAACCGCGGCCTTTTTTGTTATAAAAAATTGTGTGTGTACTTATGTACACGCGTTAGAAGTTATACTTCTTCGGCGTAATAAGATAAAAATCTTTTTAAAATTTTTATCTTTTGCCTTATTTTACATTTGTAGACAAAATGACACTAACCATAGAAATAAAGAAATATAGTGAATACAGTCGTCAGTTCTCACGCAAACATACGAAGATGTCCTTACTTTTACTTTGTTGGTACCTTTTTTTGAAAAACTAAAATGTTATCTATAGCTAACTTCATCATTTTGGTTTTTCGTGACGGTGTGCGCATCGTAAAAATTTACCCTCATCATTTTTTCCTAACGCGCCAAAAGAAGTATAACTTCAAAAAGTTGTCTATCATTGTTTTTTCAAAGGGAAACTTACATTATTATATTAACATAACGCCGTAAAATATTTTTAATACAATACTGAAACTTACTAAACTAAGACAAACTAAACGCTTTCATTCGATACCACACTGTCATGAATATTTTACATCACTAATAGACAGGAAAACCCTAGAGCACCCGTCAAGATGATGTCTTATGCTCCGTCTTTGTATCATTGTACTATATAGTAATGTTTTTAAGTCTTTATTATTATAATAAAACCAAGTCTCAGTAATTGAGTATTGTCTTTTATTTAAATAATACTCTGACCAATACACACACAAAAGTAAATTTGTAACATAAAAAAAGAATTATCCAAAGTCAGTGTACTTAAACGAGGAAGTTTTTGAGGATGGATTGTCCCTCTTCGACGCAAAAATTATTGAACGGATTTTAAGTAAACTTCCCAGTAAATAATTTATTTTAACATCGAAATAACACAGACTTCAATTTATAAAGATTACTTACACATAAACTAGCGCGCTGACGAAGCCGCGGCGGAAGCTAGTTTTAATGTACGACAGTCGAATTTAAGATTTCTCTTTAGACGGGGAATCTTTTTTTTGTTCTTTAGTTTATGGCACTAAAGTAAGTATTTACCATTAGTCAAGTTGAAAATTTGCATCAAATTACCCATATTAACAAAATCGGGCTTAAATGATTCAATATTAGTCGTAAGTCGTAAAAAATAGTTTAATGTAAAGGTCTTTTGTAAAGCGGTGGGTTCATTACTCAAGCTCATATCATGAGGTTTGGCGGCAATGAGGAAATGCACAATACACTATTTTCTTCATGATTATTTCATTATTGCACTTTGCTAGCGATGCAGTTAATAGCACATCATTAAGGACTTTCATACAAACTTTCAACTCCTATTTCACCCCCTTAGATGCAAAATTTCTGGAAACGCTTAAATACATATTTACACGTTTTTAATAAGTATCTCAAAAACAAAGTTTTATGTTTCTAACTTAAAAAATGACGGTCTTACATACAAACTGCAACTCTATTTTACCACCTTAGGGTTAGAACTTCCAGAAACTCTTTAACCACGTAGGGGAAGGTTGCGATCATTGGACCGGCTCTTTCATTGGACCACCTAATTTTTTCAAAAACTATGCGTGTCACAGCAAGTTGAATGTGTTCATAGGCAACAGTACTGATCCCCTTGCCCCCCCGCTAAACCTCAGTGCGCTCGCGACGCGTGGCAAGTAGTGACGGGAGTATATGTGTTAGCGGTGACCGTAATATAAAAACCGTACCATCAAAAAAATGATGTAAGTAGTATTGTATTTCTTCATATTTGATGATTTTATTATATCAAATAGCAAATTTATCTGTGCTCACATAGACTATGAAGTTTTGCAACAAATTTTGCACGATTTTTAATACCTGCTTTCGTTCTGTTTATATACCTAGTTTCCATCAATGGACCACTATGGTGACGCCACTATTGGACCAGTCCAATCAAAGAAACTTAATGAATTACCTATTTTCACTTAGTATAATCCTAAGAAATGTTATTGACTTTGTGAATTTCGTTTACATTTTCTTGATACCCATAAAAAAATTAAATATATGTATGTAAACTGCAGCAATATCAAAATCAATAAAAACCTAAAGATTTTCGTATAGTGTAGGTATATTAGTATTTAACGTATTTGATACTTACCTAACTTTTTGTTACAATTAGACTTTATTTCTATAATTCAGAATGTCGGCAGAGAAAGAAAAGAGAAATATTATTGTTGGAATGAAACTAGTATGAATCGTTAAGAAAAAACTATTGGAATAAACGAAGCGAGTCGAGTCCATGGTTTACCAAAAGCTACATTAAAAAGAAGATTGAACGGGAGAAACGGAGTATTCCCATTCGAGCTTTCGAAGAAGTAGAATATTATGACTGTTACAAAAACTACCTACTAATTGAATAAAAAATATTTTTTATATTGTGTTTCACTTAGTCACCTTCATTGGACCGATAATACAAATATTTCTAAGTCCAATGATGGCAACTTAGTGGTCCATTCAAGGGAACGGTGGTCCAAAGAAAGCAACTCCTCGTTGAAGAGTTATGTTGTTATATTTCTAAAACCTATCAACTTTCATTACCAATAATTTATATACCATTAATTTACACAAGCAGCATCACATCCCTACAAATGGTTTTCAATTTTCGATGATATTTCATGAGAAATTACTTGCTAAATTTAAGTGGTCAAATCATAGCAACCTTCCCCTATCTTTTAATAAATAGCCCAAAAATTAAGTTACATGTTTCATGTTCTAACTTAAAAAATGACGGTCTTCCATACAAACTTTCAACCTCTATTTCACTCCCCAATTAAAAAAATTCCGTCCTTAGTGGGTGTCTACTTAATAAATCAACCCTACTCACCAAATTTCATGGCTGCATACCTACCTGTATGTAGGAAGGTAGGGAGTAGGTCTACTCTCAGGGACGGCGTTTGGGTAGGGCGCGGTTAGGCAACCGCCCAGGGCGCCAAGATGTAAAGGGGCGTCAGATCCTGTAGGCTATATATTATTTACCTTTTAGTACTTATTGTTTTGAACAGCATGTAGGGGGCGCCGTATTAATTTCGCCCCAGGGCGCTGCTATTACTAAAACCGCTACTGTCTACTCTAACAAATTTTGCTCGGCGATGAATCAGTCATTCACTTCCTGTTATTATAAAAGTATAGACGTAGTAGGTACCTATACAGTATTCGCTATGCTTTCATGATCCACCTTGGAAAGTAATACCTACCACAGAATAATAATTAACGTAGTGCCTACCTGCTTATTAGGTACTCACTTGTACAAGTTACAAGAGCCCTAAGTTTAAGTCTTAACATTTCAGCATGACGCTAGTAATACGTCATGACCAACCAACCAACCAACGATGTTAGTGTTACATATGCATTCAATTTTTAGTCAAATTATCAAAATCGGTGAAGAGTAAGCTGATATAAAAATATTAATATGTTTAAAGGTATAGGTACCTACTGACATATCTTCTATTGAAAATAGAAATTAGGTAGTTATAAATCGTGTTAAAAAGGCATAAAGCTAGTTAGGTATTTACTAAAATTACTAAATTACAAATATGTATTTATAAACTACAAAATAGGTACTAGTCACTACCTATTTTGTTCTACGTTGTGGCTTTATATAAATTCTTACTTATTAAACTCTACAAACGAGGGAAACTAAAATAATATCATTTTCACTCTTATACAGGCGGTTTTGTATAGCGCTATTTCTTTCCCTCGCCACGTGCCTCAACACGCGGATAGAGACGTTTGTACCTATAGCTTCCAGCTTGTAATTTTTCTCACGTGTTTTTACTTTAAAAGCGTGAACATTAGTGTTGCGCACCGATACAAATATCGAGTTTTGTAATTTTGCGCAGTAAACGGGTTTACATTAAGTCGTTTTTGTTGTAATAATTTACATAATATACCTATGTAGATAGCTTCTCCTGCATCACTCAAAAAGCTCTCATCTTTGTTAGTTTGACCATAACGTCGGTCTTACACTTGTCAACAGCTTTACACTTTATTAAATAAAAACAAGGCTGGAGAAAACAAAACCTTTGAAATTGCAGTTAAAATGAGAAAAATGTGATTTGTATGAAAATGTTTACACTAAAAGATCATTTGTTTTATTTTATCGAAGTTGATAAGGGCGCAGCATAGATAGGTACGCATTTATATTTTATGCACAGATCGGGATGGGTCATGGGAGTGAGTTCAATAAGAATGTTGCCATGCTTTTTTAAGTTTATTGTATCTCTTTCTCTGTGTGCGTGGGTGTGTCTGTCTATTGCATCATTACTTTGAACGGTGGGACTGACTTCGATGCGGAAGGAAATGCGGAGTTATTATATTAGTATACTATTTTTTTCAGTTTTATTTTAATTTTAGGATAATTAAAAAGCGTTTTATTAAAGACGTTAGTTATACAGGTACTGGAATACATAAACGTTGTACCTACCTAAAATGTGTTCGTAATTTTTTTGCAGGTATAAGTTTTATAGTACAAAATTACAGACGTAATAATTTAAAAAGATTTTGTGTCCCAACTTTCACAATTTGCTAGGTACCAATAAGGTATTTAAATAGGTACTAATAAGTAAAAATATTTGAAAATATGGATATTACGCCCATCTTTGTGCTTGATCATAAACCCTAACTAAATCTAAGTACTAATATTAAAAGTTTATCTATCAATCATTTTAAAATTGAGCGTAAAAAAAATATGTTTGAAGGCCAGAGATTCACCATAAGCTATTTTATCAAAAAGAATTTTTACTGACGTACCCCTACTTATGTAATGACAATGGAATTTTGTATTGGAATTGTTAATTAAGGAAAGCAAACACTTTAATTTTTCCCATACAAAATTATATTAGCAGTCAATGTAAAGCAGTACGAACTTCACTGTTTCTTCTAGTACTTACGATAATGAAAACTCTTATTTCTGAAAGCAGAGAAGTGCTGCTGCCTTACCACTGATCATAACTATCTATCTATTGTTCATCTACTTGTAATTAGGTACTTATAATACGATCTTAAGAATGACAATGACAACAATAACCCTATGAGTAAACCTAGGAACCCGTTTTTTTAGGAGCTGCTTGGGATTATTTTTCGTTTGTGTCATGACACCTTGACCGTTGACAGCACAGATTGACATTTCGATTTTTGTCCTGTAATATGTGTTTATTGATTCGTTTGATTTTAATTTTCAGGATCGAAATTCGGAAGCTGAAAGCACTTAAAATTGTTTTAATTTTGTAACTTACAATCAGGTATGTATGTACTATTAAAAGACCTTGGGATCCTCTACATTTAATAATCAGTGATAATAAATATTAGTTTTTCATATTAATTTTTAATTAATCAATTAAAACATAAGTGATTTTAACAAAAACTAAGCTTTATTACTGGTTTGTAACTTCTCGATAGTTGATTATCTTATCGACATAAAACATGAACATACACGATTCACATCACTACAGATATTGAGAGCTCTGTGTTTGACTCTACTTTGCCCAGCTGAATTTATGTCTACGGTTCAGTTGCTGTTAGACCGTCAACGAATATAAATAATAAAGTTACCAATTAGTATTGTGTCAACGTTATATATTATATTGAATCATAATTTACTTAGTAATAATCATATGATAAGTAATAAGAACTTATATATGAAGTTAGAAGTGTGTTAAACGGAAATTGCGCCTACACTTGTAGTGATTTTCCATCAAAACAGAAGTTTACAGGTAACAAAGTTTTTAATCTGCTGGAGTTTTTAGCTACCTACAAACTTTGTTTTCAAGTGAAGCATTGTATATATTTTGTTTTATATTAGCTAAACTTGTATGAATTGTATTATTTGCCTAATCTAAATACAAAATATATTTATCTGTCATCGTATAATATATTCCTTTGTGATATCTACTGGTGTTACATATACCTCTGACTATTGTAACATTTGTTTGTGGAAGCAAATCCTTAATATGTAGTATATAGGCCGAATCTTTTAAAAATTATTGTAACTTAAGTATGCCTTGTAAGAAGGCTATTAAAAGTATGTGGGTGCAGGCAAATCCAGATATTTGAATTTTAAAGCTATAGTATGTTGTAATCATCAATAAGGTGATCCTATGATAAGTTGTATCAGAAGTATGTTGCATGTGTCACCCTTTATATTATGTGAGTAAAAGGTCATATTGGGTATCCACTTAACAGTTGAAACAAAGATGGAAAGCTTGTACAGGTGACCTATTTTCAGAGTTTCAATAGGTACAGTTAGCTTTTCTTATGTGATAACACAGCAAACAAGCGAACGGTTCTCCTGATGGTTAGATACAACTATGGCCTATAAATACCATAAATTTTGTAGGTGCGCTGCTGTCCCATGGTTAAGCTTTTATGCTTTTTTGATGTGAACAAGAACACTAGTCTTCTGATGGTTAGAAACAATCGAGGTTTATAGACAACATAGATGTTACAGGTGCATTGCTGTCTTGGGAAGAGGATGTAAGCCTATTGTACAAGTCTACCAGCTATCTCACCCTCTGAGCTGGAATATGGCAGTCATAATGGCAGAAAGAATAGGCAAGGCTGTGAATCCCTACCTAGGCAAGTTGCTTCACAGCACTCCACCTCCTGTGTTCTAGTTTTTATAGATATTCAACTAGCGCTGTCCTCTTACGAGGTACCTGTCACAGAGGCAGTAAATAAACAGCGGACCCGAACCAACATGGGAGCTAAAGTTCAAGTATACCAGTTACATAACATTCCCCATTGTCACTATTGCAAAAAGAATATGTAAGGTGATAAATAAGCTAAGACACTGGCTGGGATGTGGTATCAATGAATAGCACTATGCCTTAAACTTCATCTTCCATAATAACTAACTGGTCCCTTAATTCCAATAAAGAAATTGCATGTTTTTGTCTATTCAAATTTTCTTATGTAACTAAATAGGTTCTATTTCTTTTATGTTATCAAATGACTAATTGTTTTAGTAAGTGGTATCACTGAAATAAGAAATCCCTGTAAATCAGATCTAACATTAAGATTTATAGATTTTGTAGGGATTTTAGATTTTGAGAGAATTAGCTGTGATATAGACGCACTTGTCTTCCCTTTTCAGTACAAGTAGCTCATGATCAAATGTATGTGTTTTTATATTGGAGACAAAACCTTAATTCTTATTTCATTCATAAAAGACAGACAAATAGTTGGTTTAAAAGTTATTAAAAGTGTTTGGTTTACATGTTACCAAAGACAATAGCCCTAAACTTTTGTCAGCATTGAAAAGTTTCAATTTTCATAAAAACTTTCATCCCCGTAAGTACTGAGGACTATTTTTTGAAAAAACTAGCCTATGTTTAAACTCAGAACTATAATGATATGTAAATCAAATTTCATCAAAATCAGTTCTGCAGTTTAGCTGTGTCAGAGTAACAGACAGACTTTTGTATTTATAATGTTAGTTCTTGGGATTAATGTGTTTGTTTTGCAAAAAGCAATTGGGATTTAAGGACAAATAGATGCCACCTTTAGACACCAAAGACAGTTTCTGTTATAGTCTGTTGCCAATTTTAAATTAGGTGCTCATCTTCTCATTTATAAACTGTTTCTTTTAATCATATTTGTTCACAAATCTGCTACAGCTAGCGAATATTCTAATATGTATGTGATTTGCAATGCGAAAGTTAATATATGTGTAGTAATTAGAAAAATAATTCTAAGCTACGAGTATTTCATTTTGAAAACTAGTTACAATTTTAGATCTTCTTATAGTGTAAGTTCCAAAGTTAAAGAGCTGATAATAGGATAAAACCAGTTTTAAAGCAAATTTAGTATACCAGAAAATATATTAAAAATGGGTTGCCTAAAAAATCCTGGTAATTTTTTTTTTATTTTTTGAAATGTTTGTTATTCATTAATTGGTGCAATATTAAGATTTTATTCTGACTTAAAGTAGGTATAAGACGAAGTTGCAGAAGTTAGGTTGCTTGTTATTTTATCTGGATTGCCAGGTCTAAACAGATGATTGTCGATGCTACTTTCACGGAATCGGATAACAGAAAAAAAATCAACAAATGTCCAGTTTTATTACAATTTATGTTGATATATAGGGTTGACTGAAAAAAAATTGGAAACATGAAAAACATTTTTTTAAATAATTAATAATATTCTCACTTTTAAATGGTCTCTAATATACTTATTTGACTATAAAATATGTTTTATTCAATTATCAGCTTGGTGTAAGTCATTGTATGTTCAGATCTTCTATTAATATTATAAAGCTAGTACCAAGGGTTTTTAACAAAATTTACCAATGCGTTAAGATATTGGTATGAAAAGTAATAAGTTGTTGATGTTGCGTGGATCATTATACTATATATATTATATAAAAAAAATCTTATTGCACTGTTTATAACTCAAAAATTACTAAACTGATTTAGTTGAACATTTATAGGGACATATCTTAGAGCCAGATGACACAAAGAAGATACTTTTTTTATCCAGTTCAGCTATAAAAAAACTAAGAAAAACTAAATTTAAATTTTTCGTATACAAACTGATCAGGTAGAACGAAGTTAGCCGGAGCAGCTAGTAATTATATAAAAGATCAAGAATCTGGTAACATTTAGTTTCTTATTACTATTGATTGGACTAGAGTACTTGCCATGAAACTGTACGGAGCCTTTACCATGACTTGGTATAAGATTACATTGGGTAAGTTACTTTGTCAAAATCTAAGACACTTTTGAATAAAGAGTATCCTGTGTCCGTCACTTGATTATAAACTACCTCCCTAATAATTTTCATCCAACTCAGTTCAGCCGTTTTTGAGTTATAAATAGTGTAGTAACACGACTTTCTTTTATGAATAGGTATAAAATTACTGCTACTGCGAAATTGAAATATTCAAAAATGTGTATGTTGTACAATATTGTATGACACCACTTATAACACTGATTAGAGTATATTTTAAATGTATATGTATCTCACATGTAGTTATGAAGTGACAAGAACTGGTATGCCTGATTTCATAATTACTAATTTTTGTAGGATGGTACCTTAACAACCAATCGAATTTTCTGACAGAAAGAAATATATTTTTAGGATACCAGAATCCTGTTCAGGCTGTTTTGCAGAAAAGACAATCTTCCTGCCAGGCAGCTCGTAAAAGGCGAGCATAGGCTTACCGTCACTAACACCGTGATATCTGACTAGGTGGTAGAGTTTTGCAGCGACTCACCCGGATTGGTACTACCGCCTTACCTATTCCTGCCGCCATAATAAGGTCATGACGTGTTCCGGTTTGGAGGGTAAGGTAGCCGGTAAACTTACTTTTTCTCGAGGCCTAACATCCCAGCCTCAGGTTGGCAACGCACCATTACCACCTTCGGTGTCTTTAGGCGGCGTGAATTTCTTACCATCAGGAAATCCGTCTGCTTGTTTGCCTTCCAATGTCATAAAAAAAACTACTTTCCTTGAGGTATTTACACGTTTTAAGTCATGGGTGCGATGTTGTGCCTGATTTCATAATTAATAAAACGTGGACCTAATTTTTGAGGTCAGGAGGTTTTAAGTAATGTGGTAATTTCGACACCTAACAACAAAAGATTACTTTAATATTTACACGAGCGGCCATTGCTACGCTACAGTTGTTGCTTAGAGAGGTCCGTTAGTTTCTTAGGTCCATGTTAGGTAATAACATATTCGTTATTTGTTACTAACTTGAGAAATTAGAGCACAGACGTCTTAGCGTAATTATACTAAGTATTTATGATTTGTCCTTTTAGTATGTGCTCATTCGATTTTCGCCAGAGTTTTGGCGCTCTCGTGAAAGAAGATGGTCGTATGTTGTTCGTAATTATAAAATTTGGTTTTAATTATGAGTAAAATTAGTTAATTTAATTTTGGGTGTATCGTGTATTTCCTCGCTGCTGCCAAATCTCGCTAGATGAGCTTGAGTAACGAAGCCACCGCTTAACTCAAGACCCTGGCATTATTATTATTATTTAATCCTTTATTGCACTAAAATAAAAGTACAAAGGCGAACTTTATGCCAAAAAAGCATTTTCTCCCATTTTGCCCGGGGTAATGGTGACAAAAACACACAAGGGGTAGTGACATGACTTGGTAAATAGTGACTAATGGCTGAAATAAAGACTTAATTCTCGCACCTGAGATTGGCTGAAAAAGTCGCGAAAAACGATTGAGAGACATATTTATAAAAGAAGAAGAAGAAGAATTTCGCCATATTGGTGCTAATAGTTGAGACGAGTGTTCACGAAACTAATGTCAGTGTAGTAGAAACACAAACTAGTTAGAGATACTGTATGTAGTAGTAGGTATAGACATAGAATAGGAGACAAAGTAGAGGCGCTCATATCAAAAGTTTTTAAGGGTCCATGTATGCTAAAATACGTCAGCAGTTTAATGTTCTTTTTTCGTTCAAAGCAATCATGGATCTTGATGACAAAAATACACAAAATTAACATGAATATGCTTTATAAGACTAGTGTTTCCATAACACGATTCATTTCACTTTGCTCGATAGAAAAAAAATCAAAAAGTTAACCCTTTTTGAAAGCAAAATCTATCTGTCTACTTCAATTATGAAAATATCGACACTAGATTTAACATAAACATAGATAAGTACTATACCTCACAGATAAGTGTTTCAGTCTTTATACTTTTTTTCAAATTACTTTTATAGCGTCAAAAATAGAGATTTGTCGCGTAAGACGTTTACTTTAGAGCGCAATATTTCATAGTAATCATGGAACGGGGGAGAGCGGCGATTGGCTCTTCTGGCTGACTAAGTATGGGGCCTTAAGACACTCAAGAGTGGTGCTTCTAATCGTTCTAATCTTAAGTACATATCTAGCGTAATGTTTTATTAGATATCAATGAACATTGAGCCACATTACTATAATTCTTGAAGTTGTAGGGAACAGTCCAATCCACTCTTCTTCTTAAAAATGTTGATAATGAGAGTCTCGGGCTGAGCACTTTGCTTGTCTACAAAGTTAACACATTGGACGTTTAAAAAAATAGTTTTTATTTTTATATTTACTGTCTGTGCCTGCGATTTCGCCCCCTTTTAATAAAAAAACGTAAGGTATTTAATTTGTTTAGTTCACTTTGATTTTTTCTGAAATAAAAGTACCCTACGTTTCCTTATTACATCAGCCAACCTACTAGTAAAAGTCCCGTCGAAATCGATTTAGCCGTTTCCGAGATTAGCGGAACCGACATATAAACAGTTAAAAATTGTTGAATTCTTTAATTTTGGTACATACATTCACATTATACATTTAAACCGCTTTTAATAGGCACATGCCTATTAAAAGCGGTTTAAATATTAATATTTAAATCACACTCCAATTTTGTTTATTTTATATTTTCCAAAAAAATATTTTTAAGTAACGTAACATAATAAAATTAAGTACTTTCGTACCTGTATCCCCGAAGAGATAGTCAGTTATACATTAAGCCCCATGATGAGCCGAAGGCACTAACTCCCACAATGTGACAAGATGGCGAGCTTATCATCAACTACCTAAGCACTTATTTAGGCTTCGGCAACTTTTTTATAAGAAAATTGAAAAAACGCATTTTCTTTCGGTAGCCTGAATCAGGTTTCGAACCCGAGACCTCATGAATTCTAGTCCAATACCGGGCCGCTAGACTACAAAGGCTAGGAAACTATTAATACGTCAAGAATGGCTTAACCGATTTGGCTAAAAATTTATATGGAGGTAGCTTAAAGCCTGGAGAAGGATATGGTATACTTTTTATGTCGATCAACTTAGATAAAACTAGGAAAACTACCATTTTATTTTTTTTAATTTTAATTTTCTCACACAAACTGAACGGATGAAACGAAGTTCGCGGAAACAGCTAGTATGATTATAAAAACTAACTGTAAGCTAAGCATAATGGCGAAATAATTGCATTTTAATAATATGTATGTGCAGGTGTAGATCTAATATGTCATTTAATAATATATGTATGCATGTATATAACATCTAATATGTTATTTAAGTTAGATGTGTCTGAATAACTGTTAAATGTCACTGAATTTTCAGTGTTAAAGTGAATGTAAAATCGAATGTTGTTTTTTTATAGTTTATATACTCTTAGTATTAGGCATTTCCTGGGCCCTTACTATGAGTTTACGGCTTGTCAAGTTTACTGTACTCGATGCCTTCTCTGTAAATTATTTGTATGAAAACTGAAAAGCGCCTCTATCGGTAACTAAGAGAAACACATTTCTTCGCCAGAAATGTCATAGATTTCTACTCGTAACTTACCAAACGTAATCTATACCAACTCATGGTAAAGGCTCTGAGTCCTTACCATGAGTTTACGGCTTGTAAAGTTTACTACATACGCTACCGTCTCTGTAAATTATTTGTACGAAAACTTTGAACAGCGCCTCTATAACTAAGAGAAACACAGTTTTAGACCAAAAATGTCATAGTTTCGACCCGTAACCTTCTGAATGTAATCTATACCAACTCATGGTAAAGGCTCTAGTAAAGTCAGTCAAGTGCATCTGCCATGAAGTTATATTACTTCTGGACTTTCTTAGCAACGACCGGTTACTCTTGAATCTCGATTTCATGCAAACTAGAAATTGGTATCGTATATGTCATTTTAGGTATTCTCGAACACAGAAATAGCGGATTATTAAAAATTTAGTTTAAAAAATCGACGAATCCGATAATATAATTTGTTTATTACTATTACATAATGTCAATAATTCGCCAGTAATGGGTTCAAAAGTACCTATAATGACATTTTCGATTCCAGTTTGCATGAAATCGAGATTCAATAGTAACCCTACCAATTTCATTTCCAAATACTGCTGACTCTAGGTACTCTAGAACTCTAGATCTAGGTACTCTAATTTATCGACATCTCTTCCGCTTTTATTATTATTGACATTTCAAGATTCTCAGAAAGAGAGATTATTAGAGTCCAACAGAGTCAGCGTTATTTGGAAATTGACATCTGGTCTTTGTTAGGAGCTTAATCTCCTAAAGTAATATAGTTTTATGATATCAACCAGGTAGTTAAGCTAATTGAAAGATAGTGTAGTGTAGTAAAAGTGTACATGACCATGTTGAGCACCGATGTTATGGTAGCAAGATTAGTTAAGGTGGTAGTAAAAACTGAATAAGTGGTGGTCAGTTACGGTATGTTATTTTTTATGACAGTGGAAGGCAAACAAGCAGTCAGATTTCCTGATGGTAAGCAATTCACGCCGCCTAGAAACATCAAAGGTGGTAATGGTGTGTTGCCAACACGACCAAGTTTACTGGCTACCTTAACCTTTGAACCGAAACACGGCAACGCAAGCACTGAGTTTATGGCGGAAGAGGAATAGGCACGGCGGTGGTACCAATCCGAGCGAGTCGCTGCGAAACTCTACCACCTGGTAAAGTTACCTATTCTGACTAAGTGCCCTGGTGGTATCATGTAATTTTCTAGTTTCTCCCACTAGTGAGCTACACAGTCCCCACTTTTCTATTTTTTCTGTGATGTACACAATTTTTAATATGTAATCTTTTTAGTGATCAATTTTGGGAAATAATGGACACCAGACTATCAAGTTACCTTATCAAGTTTGCTTGCAGTAATATTCAACAAAGGTGGGTATTTTAAAATTAATTTTTTTATTCCTACTACCCCATATTATGTCAAAATCTACTGGATTTACGGATTGTCCTGTATTTTTGTTGTAATAATTATAACTATAATCTATATTAATAATTTCGTCAAGGGGTACGGTAGACTCGATTGAAACCATACTTGAATAGTAAAACATAAAAAAATAATGAGAAACATTTTGAGTCGACAACATTATCCGCAAAATTCGGATTGTCGAGTATTTTGTTGAATTCTATGTTAAATTCTAATGTGTTGACAGACAAATCAAAGTCGCCATCTTGGGTAGTTTAATAAGCGTTCCGTTTTGTGATGTATAATAGAGAATATTACTTTTTATGTACCGTTGGCAAATTCTCGGATAATTACTCATTGCAATTTGTTTTGTTACTTTATGTTACTTTACTTTAAATGTTGAGTTAAAATAAAAAAAATATTAATGTAAAAACTTAGGCAGTTTTTATTTACTATATTTATTAAACACAATGAATGAAGCTATACGAATCTATGTCTTGCTTATCCCTTAAATATTCCTTGAAAACCGGTGACTACAGAAATATCTACCTACATTTTGCACCTAGATGTCTATTATGAGTCACATTTTACCCGAGCTAAGCCGGGTTCTTATCTAGTTACATATATAAACTACAATAATTTTGTAGTTTAGAATTACCTATGAGAATTACTGACATAACAACTTTGAAAGTGACCAAATAACTTGAAATCTGGAATGTAGGAAAACATTTTAATGCTCGGGTCATCTGTTGTTTTGGTCCGGGTTCCTTTGCAGAATAGAAAATTTGCCTTCCTGCCAAGCAGATCGTAAAAGGAAAGGCTTACCGTCACTAACACCGTGACGTCTGACTAGGGGGTAGAGTTTCGCAGCGACGCACCCGGATTGGTACCACCGCCTTACCTATTCCTGCCGCCATAACGTCATGACGTGTTCCGGTTTGGAGGGTAAGGTAGTCGGTAAACTTACTTTTGCTCGAGGCCTAATGTCCTGGCTTCAGGTGGGTAACGCACCATTACCACCTTTGGTGTCTCTAGGTGGCGTGAATTTCTTACTATCAAGAAATTTGTCTGCTTGTTTGCCTTCCAATATCATTAAAAAATATCTTCACGCTAGGTCCCCCTGTAGGATAGGTAGAGTGACAAGTGAACGAAGGTCGCCGAGTCGGTTAGTGCATATACTAAGTGAATATTTGGACTGAGTAGTTTATAGTTTTAAATAACTTTTCTATCTCTTTCAATCTTTAGTTTGTACAATGTCCACCATTACTTTGTATTTATATTGTTTTCTCTATCTTAGGTTGGCTGTATATCTTTTGTTACAGCAAGGCTCGGCTTTTACACTGTATTTATTTTTTGGTTTTTACTTTTATTATGTTATATTAAAAATAATGGAATAAAAATATCTTGCAAATAATCCAGTACTTAGTCATACCAAAAAATAAAAATGCAGCTGTTGATCATAGAGCTTCATCTTATTTTATTTTTTTCTACCAGTTTTTAAACACTGCGGAGCTTCGCTGAGTCTTCTTGTGCTGCTCCGAGTAGTGTCATAGAAAAACGAAAACAAGAGATCGCTTTGCAGTAAGTTTTATGTTATCTATATTAAAACGTGATGCCAAAACTTTTTACGAAAATTGCTCTTACGCAGGAGCATAAAATTTGGCACACTTATAGTTTATGTGTAGGAGAAGTGCAGAACGCTAATATTTTTCAATAATAATGCTTATAAAGTACATTAAATCAATAAATAACGCATTACTCACACTACCATGCATTTGACACACACTAACAAAAATATTGATGATAACGATAAAAGATCGCAGATGGCGCACTAAAAAGTTTGGAAACAAAGTTGTTGGTCTTGAGAAATGAAGATGGCGTTCTTATCAACAAGATATTAAAATATGTTATGGTCGAATTTCGACCAACAGGTGACCACTCGTAATAATAAATATCGCTTGCAGTTACCTCTGTGTACTTGACTTTTTAAAGTCCCGGGATCGATCCCCAGGTAAAAAATAGGAAATGTGTATTTTCAATTTTCTATTAAAAAAGATGTTGCCTGGGGTTAGATATGTGCCTGGTTGGTGATAGGCTATTATATCGTGGGACTAAGTGTCTTAGCTTCTGCACTTAACTCTTCAGTGATATGGGCGTGAATATACTTTTACGTGTCTTAGTATGTTTCACTATGATGCTAGTCCTAATTTTAGTCGATTATTTGACATAAAATATGCTATTTGTTATTCTGTTATAGAACATTTCTTATAAATCTTTGTTGTATTTATGTAGTACGTAATGTTTTATAACACATACATATCTTCACGCCAACTCTCGCTTCCATACAATAACGTTGGGATAAGACACACAGAACTATGCAAAGCGAATCAAAACTCGCTTTGGAATAGCTTACCCAACGCTCCATTCACACTATTCTCTGCACTCACTCTAACACAGTATGACAAATACTAGGTATATATTATGACAAATAATGTGGTAACTATATAGATTAACTTTAGTAATTAGGTATGCTAATTTCGTTTCTTTGGTAACTTTAATAAAGTATATTCACGCCCATATCCTATAAAAGGTAGGCAGAGGTACAACCAGGGCACCCACGACTAGCCGTAGATACTAAGTCCCACAATGTGATAGGTGGCAAGCCTATCGCCAACCGGGCACATATCCTATCACGAGTAACATGTTTTTATTAGAAAATTGGAAAAATCCAATTTTCTTTTTGTTGCCCGACCCGGGATTCGAACCCGGGACCTCATGCAGTCAAGTCCAACAACTGAACCGCTAGACCACAGAGGCGAACTTTTTTATCTTTTTAGTTTCAATTATCTAATCAATTTGTGTTGATATAAATTTTTTTTTGTCAAATTTGTTCACCATCATCATTAAGTTAGCTTTTGTACATTTGTTTTAGTGCAATAAGAGAATAAAATTAAAAAGTTTGTCATTTTTTTGTAGTCGCAAAATCATGGAGGAAAGAACGGAAAAAATTGATGTCCCAGAAAAATTTTCCCTCAGCAGTGCCAGCAATCAGCCAAGCAGGTTTGTATTTCAACTATTATCTATTTTTTTTGTGGACTACCTGATGGAAAAAAATCACCGCTTATCGATATTTACAGCCGTATTGGTACCATCGCCTTGTTTTCCGCCTCTATAGCGCCGATGCTAGTCGTTGTCGTGATCCGTCCTGGAAGTTGGGGTATTAGAATCGCACATTTGGTCCCACATACAGATGGTAACACACCAGTAATATATGTGCTTTTTACAGGTAAAGGGCTCTCTATCCGTTAGGAAAGGTTTATAATAAAAAATTAAAAATGCAATGTGTGTCCGATTTAAAAAAAGGCGGGAAGAACTGTGTATTAATAGATTTGGGATCACCAATCTTTGAGTAATCTACTGATATGCGTTCCTAAATGAGTTGTTGATTCTAGAATTTCCTGAGCCTCAAATTGCATTGTTATACTAGCAGTTTCACTTGCGTAACTTGGCTCTTACTGCACCGATTTTAATGAAACAAAGCCTATGTCACAAAGGGATAGTGTAGAACTGTAAGGGTGAAAGAATTTTTGAATTTCATATCAAACAAACAAACCAAAAATCAAACTTTTCCTCTTTATAATATTAGTATAGATAGTATATACTCTACTAAAGGACCACCTTTAGAAGAATAAATGTTATAGCCCAGAACGTAGACGCGCAAAACCGATTAATTAGTACAGATTTGATCAAGCAATAGGGATTGTCATTAAAATTGTTTTTGGGTTCTACAAAGATTACTAGAAATTTTACCCTATGCCATTGGTTGCTTTTACTTAGGGGGTTGGTACCTTTCCGTACCCCCACGAAAAAATTTCATTCAATTCCACAAGTTCCGTAAAGTTTTAAGTCAATACTTTTAAACTTATACACCAGTGAACGTTTAAAATTTTTAAACAATGAAATCACGTTTTCAGTTGGCCTGTCGCCGAAAAACTTTAACCTTGAACTTTTTAAACGTGATTTAAGTAATAACTAACGTTAAGTAACTTTTTAAGTAATTTATATAAAAAAAATAAAAGTCAAAATGTGGTTTAAAAAAAACAATTGAAATTACAAATAGACCCAATACATGCAATAGATTTGAAGGTTACATATTTTCGCGCGGACTAACCCTTACGAGGTAGGCAGAGAGTATCAAGTGCCAGACCTCACTTTGCTGACAAACCTGTATGACTTCCCTTACATTCATTACTCTTTTCATACAAACGCGCCTGTTGTGGAGACTTGACACCAACCTCGGATAACATCCGATTGATCTGATCGTGGAATGTCAACCTTGGTCTCCCCGGGTACCTACTGACGGTTAGTTTTGATATTTGTCTAATTCAAGAATTATAGTTTCAAGTTGAAGTCACCCAAAACCTTAGAGAAGATAGTGGTGGACTATCTTCTGACAAATGACGGACGGAATTGATAATCTTATGTTTTACTAGCTGACCCAGCAAACTTCGTATCGCTTGACATTAATGCTTCGACAGTAACGCAGTCTGTCGGATCCAATGTGAAACATTCCAAAATCAACAACGACTTATAATTAAAAAAAATAATTAAAAAAGCGTTTTCCAGGAGACCAAATTGTGAATTTAAATCATTCTCGAACTCCTTTGAACACACACAAAAAGTTTCACCAACATCGGTCCAGTCGTCTAGAACGAGTTCAGTGACAAACACACAAACACAAGAATTATATATATATATATATATATATATATAGCTGTTGCCCACGGCGTTTCACAGTAGCACTATTATTATTAAAAATTTCCTATGTGTTAATCCAAGTTATCCTCTATGTGTATGCCAAATTTTATGAAAATCGGTTTAGCCGTTTTTGCGTGAAGGAGTAACGAACAGACATACATACTTTCGCATTTATAATATTAGTAGGATTCATGATAACGAATCCTGTACCATAAACGTGACATTGTATTTCACACTGCGTGACCGTGGGCGGTCGCTCACACCGCCCACCTTAATCCGCCATTGGCACCAGGGAAATTTTCCTATAATTAGGTTATAAGAATTTTTATTGCTGGATTTATTGCTAGATTACCGTAAGGATTGCCGTATCCCAAAGCCGACGTTTAATATTTACCAGTAGGTTAGTGTTTCTAAATTGTCTATAATGGTGGTAAAAAAGTACAATCAATGGTAGTAATTTTGTTGAGCACTCACTAAACTAATTTTAAGTTATCACTGTCTTCTTTCAACGAAAGTAACAGAAAGGGATAAAACCCGTGTTGGTTCGGGCTCCTTTGCAGAACAGACCAGCTTCCTGTGCCAGGCAGCTCGTAAAAGGCAAGCATAGGCTTACCGTCACTAGCACCGTGACATCTGAATAGATGGTAGAGTTTCGCAGCGACTCACCCGGATTGGTACCACAGCCTTTGGAGGGTAAGGTAGCCGGTAAACTAACTTTAGCTCGAGACCTAACATCCCGGTCACAGGTTGGCAACGCACCATTAACACTTTTGGTGTTTCTAGGCGGCGTGAATTTCTTACCACCAGGAAATCCGTCTGCTTGTTTGCGTTCTATTATCATAAAATAAAAATAAACACTTCTAGTGCTGTCAAATTAGACCGTACATTTTTTTGTTTGATGCGTAATAGCTTCGAATTAGTCCCATAAAAAATTGATTCTCGTAGGACCACTAGTTTTTATTTTATCAGCATTTTTTATTAATTTTCACCTATCCCGATGTTTATTATTAAAATAAATCATATTATCAACAAACTCAAAAGTGTTAAATAAAAAACAATTACCTAATTAAAGCCGCCTTCAAAACTAAAAAGTAAAATATAATAAAAAAATAATATTAATATTTAGGTAACCTATTATTAATATTGCCATTTACTAATAGGTTTGAAGTCGGTGCCAAGCCTTAAACTAATAATAATTATGAGTAAGTATACAATTGGTTTGGCAACAACTGCAAACCTATAAGTAAGCAGCACATACAAATAATAGGTAGTATATAATTAATATTAAATCTTCATTATTTTTTACCTTTTAGTTTTGAAGTCGGTTTTAATTAACGTAGTTGTTTTTTATTATTTTACTAATAAAATCAACCTAGCCCTGGATTTGATATTCGTCATTTATCACATTGCGGGACTTGGTGTCTTCGGCTAGTTGTGGGTACTTTGGTTGTACCTCTTCTTATTCAGGCGTACGGTCGTGTGAAGATATTAAAAAATAATAAGTAAAATTATAAAAAGCCGTCTTTATTTAATAACCACGTCGTTAATTGACCGCCTCGTTCGTCGAGTGGCTAGAGTGCACCCCTAACTACACTGACCAATCGCGAGGCTCAGGTTCGATTCCCAACGGGGGCAGGCATTTGTGTGATGTCATGTCAACATTTAGGTGTCTGCATTTCCGGATCTGGGTGTTTATTAAATTTATTCTGGTATCTATTTAAGTATTTATTTGTATTAGTATCGTTGACTAACACCCATAACACAAGCATATAATATGCTTACTTTGGGGCTAGATATAATTTTGTCTAACTTGTCCAGAGATATTTATTTATTAATTTATAATTCCTTTTCTGAAAGGTGGATCATGATTCCGAAGACCCATACAGGTAGATATACACGTGAAAATACCTTTTGGTTATTTGGATTGGTCTCATACCTTTATAACAGAATGACTATTATATTGGAAAAACTAAGATAGAACTCACGTGGCACGGGGTGGGCGGTACAAAGTTCACCGGGAGAACTAGCAATACATAAGTATACCTACTTACTACTGGAGCTACGTAACCACTGACTCATATCACTAGATGTTGAGCACTTCAAGCGAATGTAGGCAACGTGCTCAACTTCACACTTAAAACGAATACTTATAAGATCGTGGACAACGGTAATATGTACACGTGTTTTATTTCGTGGTCTAGCGGTCTAGTTTTCTGTATTGAAATAATGAGGTTCGGGGTTCGAATCTCGGGTTGGTCAACAAAAAGAAATTGTGCTTTTTCAACTTTCTAATTGTGCTCGATTTGCGATAGGTTTGTCTCATATCACATTATGATAAGAAGGAGTTTAATCACGCACACCGTGACATTTTATATAGGTATTAGATAAATAAAAATATTAAAAAAAACATTCCTAGGACCCATATAGCTATTTACTTGTGACTTGGTATGCGTAAATGGTTACGATTTTCTTACACACTTTCTTTCCTCCTTAAAGTCCATTGGGGGTAGATTAAAAAAAAACATATGTTTGAACGCGTCATATTGACATTTAATTTTCAACCCATGTTTATTTTGTTATACCTTTATGAAATAAGTAAACAAATTGTAAATTTGTGATTAATGAAAAAAAAACTGTATGCATATCAAATTTCATCAAAATTTGTTTAGCGATTTAACCGTGGAGAGTGATTGACAGATATACATATGTATTTATAATATTTGAATGGGTAACTAGCATTTTCAGGTGTGACTCAAAAACCACTAGTCGGATTTATATAATACCTCGGGTTTTATAAATAGTAGTATAGTAGTAAATTAGTATAGTAGTAAATTATGACCTACTTTCCCGAGATCATAGTCAGTTCCGTATTGGCCGAGTGAACGCGGAACATCCATTGGAATTGATAAAGAGGATGCTTCCTCTTGAAGTGGGTCAAAGTGTAGTATTTAGAAGAGCGGTGTCCAAAAGATATTAAAAAATTTAGCGAATGGTTGGTAGTACGCTCTTGAGCTCCAAAATTATTTGAATAAGAATACAGCAATATCTGTTAAAATGTATGTATGTTTAATCTGTTGAAAAATCGAGGTTCTCAATTTTTAAAAAAATAATTGTTTTTTTTTCATGTTTTTTACTTATTCGGCTGCATAGCGAACTGATTTTGAACGTTCTTTTTTAGAAAGATAGGTTATGATTCTGATGTGTTCTCGTATTTATTTGATCGTGAGCTGATAAGTGGTTTTTGAGTTGTATAAGTCACTCAACCACCTAGGTGCGGTCAGGGAGACCGCTGGCGAAGTATTTTTACTTACCCTGACCCAACGCGCGCACGAAATCACTCGGCGAGCGCAAGCACGATACTAATTGGTGAGCAGAAAAGGTACATGAACGCGCTGTGGCGCACGCCACTCACACATGGAAATATTTGAATTTTAAAAACCGTTGCGGTCTGTGAGACCGCTCGCAGGTGGTTAAGGGTTAATAATACATACATTTGTCTATGTTGGCGATCTAACCATTGATTGGTAAAAGTTTATGCGTTATAAAGTATAACTCAAAACTACTACTGCGACGTTTAAAACATTATGTGAGACCAACTCGGGTCTCGGAATCATTAGTTATCTTCCGAAAAAAGAATGATTTAATCACTACGTGGTATCTAATAAAGTAGTTGGAGAGAGTTTTGCAGTTTTTCTGCTCTTGATTATTATCAAACTACACATAAATCGTAATGAAATTGTTTAATTTCCAATTTTCTGCCAAAAAATGTAAACGTTTTATGGCAGATACTCTGGTATTTTGATATGTTTGGGGTTTTTGGCTTCCGGTAAGTCCAATTCATTCATAGTGCACTTTTTCCCTGTTTTGTCACGCCACAATACGTATACATATTTTTCGGAAAATTGCAAATTAAATAATTTTATTTGGATTTAAGTTTTGGATTTTCGCAAACTAACGTCTTCATCTGTCTATTTCAACAAACTACACATTTCATTGCTCCCTATTCGGCGTAAATTTAAAATGTACGTTTAAAAAAATACTGTTCAAAAATACCTCATAATATTCCAAAAAATATTCAAATTTTAATGTTCGGTATAAAAATAGCCAGCTTATTACAGTCAAACGCAGCAATGTCCTAACTAGCCAATCACAGAGAGTTTATTAATATAATGGCGAAAATGGCAATGTTGCGTCGTTGCAATGACAGCAATATCCTTATAGTACAATATCCGGACTTGTATCGACCTATGCCGTGCTGTTAATAGAATGAAACATAAATTTATAATAAATTAGCTGAGTCGACAGACGTTGTCTTTTCCTAACTATCAATGTTTTTTTTTAAATATGTTCCTTCTTCTGAAAATAGATTACACAAAAAAATAGCAAAATTGGTCCAGTCGCTTAGTCGTGACCCGCTAACCAAGGGGAATGGGTTTTGTATTTTTTTTTCTTTTATCTAATCCCGTGAAAGTAACTACTATCGACATACCTGTTTAAACATGGCAGCTCAGGTAAATAACAGGTAACCTAACTTCTACACACACTTCTACAACCGTGTCGGTCCGGGCTCCTTTGCAGAATAGACCATCCGCCTTCCTGCCAGGCAGCTCGTAAAGGCAAGCATAGCCTTATCGTCACTGACACCGTGACATCCTACTAGATGATAGAGTTTCGCAACGACTCGCCTGGATTGGTACTATCGCCTTACCTATTCCTACCACCATAACGTCCAATTCTTGCGGTTGACATGTTCTTGTTCCGAGGGTAAGGTAGCCGGTTAACTTACTTTTGCTCGAGGCCTAACACCCCGGTCTCAGCTGGCAACGCACCATTACCAACTTTGGTGTCTCTAGGCGGCGTGAATTTCTTACCATCAGGAAATCCGTCTGCTTGTTTGCCTTCCATTATCATTAAAAATATTTTTTTTATTTTCTCATTTACTTGGGAAGGATGTCGTTTTATTTAATTCTATATGTATTTGTGTATGTTATTGAGTATATTATTATATTATATTAGTATTGAGTATATTATAACAAAACGAAACTATTTGAGCGGGTAATTATTTATATACTAGCTAACCCGGTGGACTTCGTACTGCTTTATTTGGTGGCATAACGTATCACAACCTACTGAGACTAAATATGTTTTCAAACCGTCAAAGGATACATGAAATATAAAATTCACATTTTTTTCAATTTCAAACAAATCTTCTTTAAGGTTTAGGTTGCGAAAATATGAAAATTCAGAAAAGTTGTGTATGGATTTAATTATCTACGATTAAAGTAACCAAGAGAAAGTTAAATGTCACACGTAGTTAGGAATAAATAACTTTAAACGACCCCTATTATTATTAACGATTCGTATGTAATCGAAATC
>NJDD01000813.1:868387-880685 GCA_002245505.1 Calephelis nemesis
CCCCACCCTCGATATTAATGATTAAGTCCGTACGTATAACCAACGTGTTCTTCCCTCTTTCAAACAAAAACGTGCAAGAACATGTAACCAAGTACACCGGTACGCAGACCTCCCACGTTTATTAATAGGGAACGGATCGGGGTCGGCGTGGTTTGGGGTGTTCGGTGTGGGAGGAGGTGAATATTACTCAGTTGTTTGAGTAACATGGCCCCGAGAACACTATTCTCCGGTGCTATCAATCACAATGAATGAAGAATTTGTTTTATGCATTGTTGTATTACAATAATTCAATATCTACCAAATTGAATAACGGTTTTGTCTTTGGATTCGTAATCTAAATGATAAAGCTTTGTGTGATAGGTCCGGAATAAGAATTTGACATCAATTTTAATATCCAAGATGGCGGATGTTCGCCATTTTAAACTATTGACATGGCTATCATTTTCAAGGTATATCAGGTTGTTGCTAATTTGGGTTTCATTTGAAAATCCAAAATGGCGGATCGCCGCCCCTTTGAAGTGTTAACATAGGTATCGTTTAACAGAATTATCAGGTTGATTTTGAAGTTTAATAACCAAGTTTATGGATGACCACCATTAAGAAACTACCTCTTTTTGTTTCATTAAAATCGGTCTAGTGATAATGAAACTTCAGTATTGTTTGTAATACGTGAATTTATCCACGTATTGGTTATTAAGAGTTTGGGATTAAAAGTAGCCTATCTACCTCTAGGATTCTAAGATCTAGAGGATTTCTTACGATATTTAGCAATAATTTATTTTAACGTGAGTGACAAAATATATAATGCAAAATATTCGGAGAGAAAGTTAGGGTGACCATGGTGTTGATAATTCTGAAACTGCAAAACCGATTTTGATAAAAGTTCGTAAATCTTTTTAATTTGGTGTAATTTAAAAATTTGGACGCCTTTTAGTTCCGAATGGATTCTCGTTAAAAAACGTAATTATTTTAACAAGGTTTGAAACCACTGACAACAGTCAGTATAATATAAAATTGGAAGATGCTAGTGCTAAACACTAGAAAAAATTACGGTAGATAGTGAGCGTTATCTGGACATTATTCACTAGACTTTAACAAGCAACTTGAAAAAAACTACTCCAACTATTTAATTGTGTACCACGTCACTATTTGATAATGTTTTTTTCGGAAGATAGCATTTTTTTCCGAAATAGTGCCACATAAAGAACAATGCCCATCGTTCATACATTGAAAAACCTGTCATATGATTTTTTATTTACATGTTGTATATGGAGCACTATTGTTGTTTTTAACTGAATATTGTTTACTTTAAATGAATATTAATTCAATTTTTCTTATTTAAGTCGGAAAGAAAATCGATTGAGGTTATATTTTTTTAATGTTACATAAAATTATGTTTCCAATCCATTCGAAAAGCAATAATCAGTATCCGTTTGAGACAAGCCGAAAGTAATCGTAAGAGGGTATCGGAGTCCGTGAGAAATGAAACAATTATAAAAAAATCAAAAATCTGGGATCGCACAGTGTTGACCGCCGTTATAGATAGTTTCTCTATTCTTTGGTGTAGGACATCTATGTTTGTCAAAAGTGTCAAACTAATCTCGCATGACACGACGTAACAGCACTGTCAAAACTATTGATCATTTTCACACAGAATGTTTTTCTCTGTGTTACGATTTTTAATTAAAATTCTTTTCGTATACAACTGAAAATAAGGTTTCTGTAGTTCGATTATTCGTATTATTACTTATAAATTAGGTTTAAGCTTCTTTAATATATTACTTATAATTAATCACTATTAAAAGAAACAGTAAGTCGTGTCAGTAATGGATAGTAACTATAACCGTGGAACGAACATTTCAAAGAGACCACAGATAGTCACAGATGTTGTCTATAGTGCCAATTCTTTATGGCATTTTAAATATTTTTTTCATGACTTGTAAATTAAATACACCCATTTTTAAACTTAGTGAAAAAAATGTAATGAGGGATTTTATAATAACCAAAAATCAGCAATTTTTTGAGATACCTCACATCATTATTCACGATAAATATTTCTCAGGTCAATTATGGGCATTGTTCTTTAATCAATTTCCTACAAGTAGTTTTTGAGTTACCTACACTTATTTTTTAATTATCTTGACGCCCTCATCAATGATGAATAAATGTGCACTATTAAGTATTACTAAAAAACCACTAGTTGTCTCATGATAAAACTTATATGGGACCTAAAAAAACCTTACCCATCTTTCAAAAAAAAGAACCATCAAAATCGATTTAACTATTGGCCGAATCAATCGCGTTACAAACAAAAACAGTCGAATTGAGAACTTTATCCTTTTTTAGAGTCGGTTAAAAACTGTATACTATTTTGGCGCTAAAATATGTTAGTGGAGGATTGTAAAACAAAACATTTTAAAAGAATCCAGGATATTTTAATGAAGCCTTCATGAAACCTTTTGGAAGGTGGTACCTTTAATTACAATAAATCTTTAGAAGGGTGATTCTATACAGTATACATTAAAGATGTTAAACTAAACTGTGCAGCAAAAAGGACAGCAGAACACATTTCTAACATACTTTAAAATGCTTGTATGCACTAGGCTACATTTAATTCAACAAACTATATACTACTGGGACTGTAATAGCATGTGAAAGTTTGTGAATATCTATTCTAAGTTACAAATAAAAAGATGCGGATAATTACTCGGTTTAAACTAGTGCTGAAGCCTTTATAAAAGTGATCGAAAAAATGTAGTAGGGTGATATCCATTAGTATAGGAAGATAATATGTTAAAGTTATAAAAAAGTAAATTCATTGCGATTTGAGGTGAAGTGGGTTCTAGTATAAAAACCTGTTTATCTCGATTTTAGGCAACAGTACAATTTTAGGTAAAAAGTTAAACGAAGAAGTTGTAGGTAATAAAAAGATAGACTACAACTTTTGTATAAAAACTTCTCATAACCTCAAAAATTATGTAAAAATTTGTAATGAGTACCTACCCAAATTTTGTATTTTATTATTTGTAAAACAAATTGTTTTCTGAAAATTAATAGAAGTCGTTACTTTGCGGAAATACATACTTAAATCCAAATAAAATTATTTAATTTGCAATTTTCGCCAAAAATGTATACGTATTATGGCGTGACAAAACAGGCAAAATAGTACGCTATGAATGAGTTGGACTTAAGACAAATATATCCAACTCCACACAACACTAAACTGTCTTATTAGCACTAATAATACACACACAGTGTGTGTTTTGTTTGTTGTTGGATTTAAATTGTTTTATTTTATGAAATTTGGAGAAAATTTAACTTTTCATGTCTCAAATACACTGTATATTTTTTTGTAAAAATGTTTATTTTTTCACATAATTTTAACCTAATATTGAAAATATTATAAAACTTGACAGGTCAATGTTTGTTAAAATCATTTTGATGGTGTAAAAAGGTATCACTACTTTAGTAAATATTTTCAGAAAATGCAACTGAATCTGACATATAAATCAGTATCTCTTATTTTTGATACCAAAGAAAATATAGGAGGGTGAAACCCATTGAAAAAGGAAAAGAGAAACCGTTTTTAAACTTTATTCCCAACCTCAGATCGCAAGTATTTATTTTTTCCTACAATTTTAGAATACATTCTCTTCCTTTTCTAATTATTTATATTCTACTATATTTTTTGGTTTCAAAAATTATCTAAAAGATCCTACCAAAAATTTGTTTTTCAATTTTAAGACAGTTTTCAGTGCGTCCTATATTATAAAATATCCACATGAAAAATCTTATCCACAAGAAAAAATTAAAATGATAGACTTTAATTATAGAGTACCTTTTTTTACTTGAATTAATTCTTAAAAAAAAATAAGGTGTGTGCAAATCACACACTATAGAAGTGAAACTTCAGTAAATCGACAAAAGAATGAGATGAATATATGTTTGTGTTTCTTACCTGTCGTTTTTCCGTTGGATCTGATTTGAAATCACAACGATTCTAAAGAAGTTTCATTTGAAAGACCATTTTAGGTATTAAAATCATTTAATGATTGAGCTGCTAAGTTAGTTTCAAATACGGAGCAAGTGTTATTTTTATATAGTGTATAGTGGTAGAAAATGGATGGTACCATTTCCCCTGAGTCTTTAGTAATTAATTGAGTACTCTGGTGCGATTTAAAATACCAGATTATATCACTATAGTCAATGGGGTTGTCACAACTCGGGACAAAATATAGTAATTACATTAACGATATTTGTAATTTTTTAGCAAATGCTCCAATGCGACGTTTTCCGAGAGCAATTCCTGGGGAAGCAGCAGTGGATATGTTGGAAACCAAACGGGATTCGGCTACAGGTATGTCGTTTTTTTATATTTTTTTTGTTTATGGCTTGGGCGTGAGCATCTGCCATCAGCCAAATTCAATTATTTTACCTAAGTCGTCATATTTAGAGTCAGGCTCTTAGGTAAAGCCTTTTCTAAGCTGATGACTGAGACTTGGCGGCAATAAGAAAACAGTATACACTTATTTCTTCACGAGTTTCACACAATGTAATTGAACAAAATTATACAAAATGCTATCAAAATTGATTAATTTATTCACTATGTACACAAAATCGTATAGTTACGCAAAAACTGCGGAATTCTTGTTTTGTCGATCCTTCCAAAAACGCCTTTTCCTTTTATCGTAAAATTCAAATTAATTTATGGACTTATATAAGAGTTGGTCTGGGCTTCCCTCACGTTTTTAAAGTAAATGAAGGGGAAGCAATAGCTATACTGTAAATATATTGAGATGTTTGCTTGTTTGTAATTTTATTATTTATCACCGAACTTTAGCGCTATATAAGCATGGTATCTTATTTGATACTATATATATTATGTATACTACTATACTATATACTCTCTGCCTACCCGTAAGGAACTTGGGGTGAAGATATGTATGTATCTTATTTGATGGCTTTTAGCTTGATTGCCTTTCCTTATAACTCTAATATTGTTTACGTCTCTGTAAATATAAATTATTTTTATGAAAACTTTGAACAGCGCCTCTACTAGTAACTCGAAACCTAAATCTTGGATCTTATACCTATGGATCTGAGTTTTGCTAAAACTGTTGCTTTGTAGCAGGCGGAATAATATTTTTTACACCCATGCGAAAACGGGACGGGTTGCTAGTTTCGCATGGGTTTCAAAATTTCTAATATTTCCTATAAATGACGTAGCTTATGTTCATCAGGGATATTGACGGCTTCTAATGGTAAAATATTTTTTTTTTAAATTGGTTCAATAGTTTCGAAACTTTTTAATAGAAGCAAACTATCAAATCCTATCCACCGTAAAACGGTATATGAGTGTAGGTGATTTGTATTTGTATGTATATGTAGTGAGTTGTATTTTTAATTTATCCAGGAATCCATCGAAATACCATAATAGACATACATACTTATCTTCATGCCAAGTCCCTTAGGAGGAGGCAGACTGTATTAATTGCCAAACTTCACGATCCTGACAAACATGTCTGGCTTCCTCACATTCATTACCCTTTTCATACAAACGCGCCGGTTTTGGACACTCTTAACACAACCCTTGGATAATATCCGAGGATCGGATCGTGGAATGTCAACCTTGGTTTCTCCGGGTACCTATATCCATCCACATTCGCATTGTATATATAATTATAAAGTTTCAACCCAGTAGGTCAGGCCGTTTAGAGTAGAAAATATTAATTCGGAAGAATAATTCTTACTACATTTTCACAAATTAGCCGTTTTTCTATAGGAATGAAGGATTTTCCCGCGGGGAATAGCCTTTGTTTTTCGAGAATAATGTCGGTTTCCAATATAAGAATTTTTCAAATCACTCCAGTAGTTTCGAAGCTAACACAAACAAATGAACAATCTTTCCTCTTTATAATGAAGATCAAGATTTTTGAGGAAAATAAAAGTTATTAATGTGAAATAGCTCATAGTTACATGTTATGGCTTTTTTCCCTACTGAAAGGGGGATTCAAAAATATTTTCTTCTCATTTCCAGTCGTTGCCTTAACTCCATGCAGTCTGAAAGTATTTCCAGCGGCAGTAGTGGATATGTGGGAGAACGTGCACCGTTTTGCAAAAGGTACCTACTGATTTACATAAATCTGTATTTATAGTTTGATAGTGGTGATAAGTTTGTTGCGTACTCAATCTAATTTAAATTTATCGATATCTTTTTTTAACCGTAGTAATAGAAAGAGACAAAAAACGTTTAGTGCTGTCAAATTAGTTTGTACATGTCATCGTTACATACTTTTATTCCATTCACAAACGTCACAGCTTGACATTTGACTAAAATCTAAAATGTTTTATCCCTTTTTTTTGTTTTGTTTGAAAAAGATAGCGTGCATTTTAAATAAGTTTAGTTTTTATAATAAGTAATTTACACCCATTTAATGACTTTTGCTAAAGATTAACCCTTTTATAACTATTAACCAATAAAATATGCAACATTTCACATTAAACAAAAAAAACACTGCAATTTTTTCATTATTGCTGAATTTTCAGTTGCAATGGTTGAGTAAATAATATTTTTTTAAACATGACAGAGAAATTAGTTACCGAACTAAACTGTATTATGACAAATTAGTAACTGAATGATATTTTTTTTAGTATCATTCTAATTTGTTAATATGTCAATTACTATTAGATTTAAATAATTACACTTAAGTGTACAGATAAGCCAGTATATTACAACGATAAGTTTATAATTTTAATATTCTTTAGATTTGCAAAAGATCAATCTTCAAATCAAATAAAAGCAGGAGAAAATTCTGAAGACGATAAAACTACAATGCCCGATGCATCACAGACAAACGTGAATTGTAAAATGGTTTCACCTAAGTCTACAAGTAGACCGGAATCAAATGAAAATAAAGGTGCTGAAAATGGTGGGTGTTTTGTGAATTTAGTTTATCATATTCAATTGCATTTTGTGAATTGTGCTGTGATGTATGCATTTGGCATGATATCAAAAAAGAAACGTGTAGATTGAAGTGTAGAGTTAAGACTGATTTTGAATTTGTGAAATACACTAAATAAAACTAAACTAACACTGTGACTGACTGACTGACTCATCTTACTCACTATCTAATTTTTTTCCCATTTGCTGTAGTAGAAAAGTAGGTCAATATAAAATGGCCACATAAAAATCCTTACCGAATTTCTTTAGTATTTCTGGCGACAATATAAACTACCTTACAGTAAAAAATAGATGCTTGTTTAATTAAATGCTCTGAAATTGAGATCCAACCAATAACATGCTGAGCGTGGGTGACGTGACAATATGTTATTAGTTGAAAATATAGCTTTAGAAAGTGTTCAGCTACACATGTTTTCAACATGTTTTCATTTTTGTATTAAGATGAAAAGTGTTTTTTTTCTCTTTAAGCTTTAAGCTTCAAACTTTTTCTTCTTTAATAAAATTTGTTATGAGATGGAAGACTAATTTTTACCTAAAGAAATGGTATCATGACGTAGGTAAAACTAAATTTTTTACTATTACTATAACAATTAAAAACAGTGTAGTAGAATCGGTTAAAATCAAGAAGCTTATATAACTAATTTAGTTAAAATAGATATCAATGACAATGGTTCGTCTTTTTTTTGCTAAATGAAGTTTCATTCGCTTTTTCAAAGACAATACGAAGGTTATAACGTCGCTTTTTAACATTAGCCAATCATTTGATTTTTGATATTTATCCTCTATTTCTAATTGATTAAAAACTGGTTTCAAAATTCTCTATCGTGATATTTATTGCTAACATGAAGATTGTCGTTATGCCCAATAATATGATTAGTATATATTTTTAAAAATTGCAATGAATAAAAAAGAAAATAAAAAAAAATATTTTGTCGATAACTTCAAGCACTTTGGTGGCCGATTGTTTTAATTAAACAGTATAATATAAAAAGTGAAGATAATAAATGAAAAATAAGGTGATCTATGATTTATTGGAGACATTGACAGTAAAATTATAGTATCAGTGACTTAATATCTTTCTTCAAACTAAATAAGAAAATCCCTCTGGTGACGGTTTTCATGAGCATTTACTCAGCTGACAATATTTTTTAATGAAATATTCCTAATAAAACTATTGTTATTTTTTAACCCACAGTGAAAATTGGAGAGTGTGACTTGCTGTCTAAAACTTTCAGAAAACTAAAATTTTCTCTATAATTTTTTCTCAGATCATTTTCATCACTGTTAAGAAAAAAAAACAAACGAAAGATAAAAATAAAGAAAGAAAGAAACGTACAAACAATACGTAGCAATTAGTTTATCAAAAGAAATAGGATGATCGATATATCTTTATCAAATTATTGATTACTAAACTAGTTTTTAAAGACAAATGCTAGAGCTGGTGCCAAAGAATAAAAAAAAACTCTTTTCTGAAACGTAAACATTGATGGTGTTCGTTTTACCCCATAATAAACTACTTGATATTAGCTAGAGTAATTTTTGGGAAGCGGAATTGTTAAACTCTAAATTGTAAAGCGTAAACTCTACAATACAAATTATTATTTTTTAATCAGACTTAAGCGATAATAATCATTTTGTCATTCTTAAAAAAATATTTGTTCTTATCTAATAGAGTCCTTAGCATGTGATGACACGAAAAGTTACTTTTGTTATTATCAATGCTGCCCTTTTCGCAAATAGAAGTTAATTGGCCCAAGCTTTAATCTCAGTAGCAATTCATTCTCGTCATATGAGTTTATTATGAACTGACAACTAATAAATATATCAAGAATTTATTTACTTTGGATTGATGTTGTGGAATGTCTTAATCTTAAAAGTTGGAATTTAAAAAGTAACTGTATCGGCAGTTGATCTCAAATTTTATTAAATGTCTTGATTATCAGTGCACTTTAATATTGCCTGTCACAATGTTTTTAATGTGTGCATATTTATGTTGCAGTCACTGTAAAACATTGTTTGGTAGTGTGTTATGTAATAATGTGTATGTAAATCTTAATACTTTGGACGTTTTTAATGTTCAGGTGATACTTGTTTCTTTTTCGCTCTTGTGTAGATATTGTACAGTTGATTGCCGAATAATCTTCAGATAATATTATTTAAGGTGTTGTTGCAGTTTGTAGAAAGTAGATGGTACGTAGGTCACACTAAAAGTTTTGCGTTATTTAATCATTAATTGAAAAACGACAAATATTACATTAGCCATTCGAGAAATAGACTACAGGCCCATGCCAAAAATAGATGCGTCAAATGAACCACCAGATGACGTATATAGGACTATATAATAGCATATAATAATAAGATTCAGCACTATGCCCTCACCTGTAAGCTGTCCAACTGAGTGCCGGTGAGAATTCAAGTGTTGGCAGAGTGAGTCTATTTCGGCCATTTATTTTTGTACGGATAATAATTTGTAAAGATGTTGATATTTGATTAGTATCTTCGGCAAATCGTGGGTGCTCTCGTTGTGCCTATGTCTACCTCTTTGGAGATCTGGACTTGAATATACTTTTAAATCTTTTTCAGCTCCGAATAATAGAAAGGCTATTTAAGCAATTTTAGCATAATACTCGTACCAATGAGTTTTTGGTGTCATGTTTTAATAAAAAATCAAAAAATGATTGAAAAATGGTGACCATAGTTACCTGCCAATTTTGTTATAGGACTTTTTTAATCTAAATGTTTAACATTCGAAATTCAAAAATGTGCTTTATAACTTTGCGTACAAACATTTTGGTGTGCCCCATGTAAAATGAAATCTACAATTCCTCAATACATTGTTTTATGCATTTTGTATTTGTAAAAAAGCTTTTTTCGTAAATTTAGCATAAAATACTTTGTGCTTTTGATACATCAAATACAATTGTTAGGAAATCACATGTATTATGGAAAGTATATAAAGCTGTGGACTTTAAATATTATTTTCTGACTTATCCATAAGTAAAACTCTCTAGGACACAGTAGTTCCACAAATTGTGAATGAAATTCATATTGCTCAAAAACTGTACATAACATGAACTTAAGAATCAAGAAGATATTCACCAAAATTTCAAGTTTCTTAGAAACCAATCACTTACGAAATTTTGCAACATACGAAAATGTATTCTGTATATTCCTAGTCCCAATTTTTTTAGAATTGAAACATCTGGATTTCTGTTAATTCCATTGTCAATATCTACATTACCAAAAAGTCATAACTAGATTTTTCTGCATTTAGATCATTGCTAATATTAAAAAAATCTCTATTTTTAAAATTTTACGAATGCAGACCTCAACTTCGTCTTTTGGATACACATTTGAATCTAAAACTCCACAGTCGTCGTTTGAAGCTGAGTATATTCATATTACTATGCATTTTATAAAATTGTAAAAAAGCTGCGACTGTACGTTAACATATCTCTAAAAATGTAATCGGTTAGGTTTCTGGGACGCTTTTGAAACTGAAACATATTTTTTAATTGTCTGTTGATTTATTGGCATCGTGCTTCTCAGAAAATGTACACCAAATTTTACTGTTTGGAGAAATTGGTTTTTTTCTATTTCAGCAATATTGATTCAGAATAAAATGTAGTTTCTTTTCGTTAAAATAAGTCAAGTACTAGTATATATATTTTCGATGACACAACGAAAAACCGTATTTTGGATTATAATTTTTAGTTAAATTTCTGTTTATATATATTTAAAAAAAATATGAAAAAATATACATATGCTAAGTTTCGTTAGCCATCCTAAGCTACGTTTTTGCAGCCGTGTTCCGATTTTGAAGAAGTTTTTATTTTTATGCTTTTCACGAACTGACTTGTGTGGTGATGATTCTGCTACCCATTAACACATAAATACACTTACAGCACACAATGATGGCCGGTTTGACACATTACAATAGTGATGTATATTCCAATTTATCGTCAAAAAAAAAAACGTAACCAAATGCGTTTCGAATTTATATATATTTGTTTTAACAACGAGTTTGGTAATTCATAACACATTAACAAGTCAGATTAGTTTGCGACATTTCTATAGAGCATTTATATGTATATATTCATTAAAATAGTTTTGACTATTTACTCACTTCTTGAATGTTCAATCTCTTTTGTTTTAACTTCATTGGAAATAGATACTTAAATACGTCTGAGCACAGACAACGTGTGTCAGAATTGACACCATTGTGAAATAAGCTAACCACAAGTAGTCGTTGGTTCTGGATTTACCTGACAGGCAATTAATTCTATTGATTCTGAGACACACGATTCATTAGTGAATCGACAATAATTAAAAACATGTTATTGTCGAAAGCGTCCCGATCCTAATTATGTTTTTAGAAATATCGTCAACACAGGCCCAGCTCTTTTACGAATTTTTAAATGTCGATAAAAAAGTAATACACTAACAGGTCATTCCTATTATTACAGAAGAGCCAAGGAGTTTTGCGATTTTGCGAAGTAGTAGTATTATTTTTTGTCATTTAACATCAAGCTTGAGGTAATGTAGATTTCATCAGGTACGTTGTTATACAGGAATTTTTGTTATAGTTCCATTTTGCTTTGTGTCGGAGATAGTGACTTTTTTTCAGCTTAAAAAACATATTGACAACGTTATAAGTTCATGTTTATCTTCGGTGTGAATTACTTATTTACAGCTGATCAGAGCACTCCTTTACCATCCACTGGTACATCTGTAGACCAAAACACTGAAAATGGGACAGACTCGATGAAAATGTCATGGACAAGTATCGCTGAAAACGTAAGTGTTTTATCTTCTATAAACCGACTTCAATCCAATTCAAATCAAAGTTTCTCAATTCACTCTTGTATTATACAGGATGGTTGAAAAGTAGTGGATCTAACACTAAAAAAACTATTCCACAGAAGGTGTTAATAAGCAAGTTTTGAGAAGTTACGATTTATTTTATGTTTGCGTTTTTTTCTTATCATTTAACATCAAAAATATGTACAGCCTCTGTTCTTTTTTTTTTTCTTTAAATAATGTTAACTAGTTATTGTGTTAACCGCAATTTTTGTCTTTTGTGCAAAAAATGTTGTGTTATACATTTCTGATTTATCCGTGATATTAAATCTTCACATCGGACCCCATTGTTACGAAAAAAAAAACGATTGATAAATTTTTCAAAAATATCAACAACAAAAACTCCTTCACTAAATATCTAAAATGGACACACGGCTCTGAGTTAGTCGGATATTTTTTTATTTCATGTTGTAACAATAAAGACCCGCGTTTTAGAACCATTTTTTTTGCAAAGGACCCCATCTAAACTATTGATAA
>NJDD01000813.1:880792-920716 GCA_002245505.1 Calephelis nemesis
GCGAACGGCTAAACCGATTTCGCTAATTTTGGTTTTGAATTATTTCTTCAAGTTCCGGGAAGGTTTAAAAGATAAGAAAACAGAGAAAACTGCGAGGAAACTTGGAAAAACAACATTGTACTTTTTCCTAAACAAACTGAACGGGTGGAACGAAGTTCGCCGGGACAGCTAGTATTATATAAATCTCCTGTCACGATGTTTGTCCGCGATGGACTCCTAAACTACTTAACCGATTTCAATGAAATTTGCACATTGCACGTTTGTGCATTTTGATCCAACTTGAGATATAGAATAGCTTGCTTAATTATTAGGATAAAAAACATTACCGTCCGAGCGAAGCCGGAACAGGCAGCTAGTCTTTATATATAAAATTCTCATGTCACAATGTTCGTTCCCATTTTTCTCCTAAACGGCTTGATTGATTTTCATGAAATTTTGTGAGCATATTGAGTAGGTCTGAGAATCGGCCAACATCTATTTTTTATAACCCTAAGTGATGAGGGTGAATCTTTTTCATACCCCTTAGTAATAAGGGTGACTCACCCCATTTTTTTTCATAGCAGAACAACGTCTGTCGGGTCAGCTAGTTCAACTATTAAGACACTAACTAACTAACTATAAAGAAATATGCTATATTTATAAATTTATATTTTCTGGTTAATCCATTAAATACTTGGCGTGAGGATATGAATGCTCTTAATTGAATTTTTTTTTGTTACAGATCCGATTTAATAACATCTCTCAAAATGAGAATTTGAAAGAAAATCCTCCGGTATGATCTTTTTTATTATGACATATTTCTATCCGCTCACACATGCAAGACGTCGCATGCAGCTTTTACTGTTTTTATGTTATTTTGTATGTAATAAGAAAGAGACAGTCATAAAATTGTTCGCGATGCCGGGATTTAGGATTGGGAGGTCAAAATAGTTTTGTAACTTTTGGTAATCATTGAGCTGATTTATTTAAATTTTAATTGAATTTAAAATTTGGATAAATCACGTGAAATGTTTTAACCCCAAAGTTAAAAAGTCATTATATTATTTTAAGATCTAGCGGTTCAGTTATTGGACTTGACTCCACGAGGTCCCGGGTTCGAATCCCGGGTCGGTCAACAAAAAGAACATTTGGTATTTCCCATTTTCTAATAAAAAATATGCCTGTTTGGCGATAGGTTTGCCACCTATAATATTATGGGCATTAGTGTTTTCGGCTAGTCGTAGGTGCCCTGGTTGTGCCTCTGTCTACCTCATCAGTGATATGGGCGTGAAGATAGGTAGGTAGTTAAAAAAGGAAGAGAGAAAGTGAGAGAGAGATTTTGTTTAATTGCATAATAGTAGGGTCAAGGTGTACCTAGTAATTTTAGTAGTAGCTTTATTTGTGTCATAAGTCAGCAATACGGAAAATCAGGAATATGGACAAAGATATAAGACGTCGGTTACATAAAGTTTACAACAGGGCTATATTTTGTCTTTATTTTAAATTTGAGTACATTTACTACAGGAATACATTCATTTTTTTAGTTTGTTGTGCATTTACTACTGGGTTATATTTTAGTCCTTATTAAATTTGTAATGCATATTTTGTAGTTGGGATTGATTTTAGTGTATTATAATTTATAGTAAATTTGCTACAGGGTTACATTTTAGACTTTATTAAATTTGTAGTGCATTTACTACAGGGATATATTTTAGTCTTTTTTGAATTTGTAGTGCATTTATAGTAGGGATACATTTTAGTGTATTATAACTTCTAGTAAATTTGCTACAGGGTTATGATTTAATCTTTTTTAAATTTGTGGTACATTTACTAAAGGAATACATGCAACTTCTTAGTTTGTTGTGCATTTTCAGTAGGGGTATATTTTAGTCCATTCTAAGTTATAGTAAATTTGCTTCAGGGTTATATTTTAGTCTTTATTAAAAGTTGAAGTGCATTTACTGCAGTTTATTATGATTTTTAGCAAAATGTGCTACAGGGTTATATTTTAGTCTTTACTAAATTTGTAGTGCATTTACAGTAGGATTATATTTTATTCTATTATAACTTATAGTAAATTTGCTACAAAGGTTACATTTTAGTCTAAATTAAATTTGTATTGCATTTACTGTAGTGATGTATTTTAGTTTGTTATAATTTATAGCTGAAGCCTTATATTTTAGTTTTTATTCACTTTGTATTGCATTTACTACAGGAATATATTAGTCTTGGTTATTGTAATTTATATTAGTAAACACTACTTACAAGAAATTGTTCACTCAAGGACGTACGTTTGGATGTTTGTCATACCGACTAACATAGCTGACTCGACCTCTTTCCACGCTAGGCTATCCGTCAGTCATGACTGGGGAAACCCAGATAGCTACTCCTACCGTGTTATCGACTTTTAGGAGATAATCGTGATTAACACGTCGCTGTCTTGTCGCTGTTTGACCTATTTTGCCAAATCTACTGCCTGTCCTACTGGAACATGAGACTGTCATAATGGGCTACACACCATTACCATTATTGTACTATTATTCCCAAAGATACATAAATAAATATGTCTGAAATGGGGCAAAATAAATGTTTGTGTTATTAACGTCAACTAAAGATACTAATGCAAACAAATAAACTGACATCGGTACAAATATAAGAAGCACCCATCACATGTTCACCACACAAACGCCTCGGAGGGAATTGAAACCAACCCTCGCTGTTGGTTGGTAGAATTAGGCATAATCCCAGGACAAGGAGTCGTTGAAACTAAAAACTAGGATAATATGTTATTTTATGTAATTGTTATTTATGCAGGGGGGATTTTCGTGCATCATATCAATGCACGATGGTGTTTTGGTTTACTCAATGCATTATGTTACACCAGCGTTGGGATTTACTCGCGACATGTGGCTGGGAAAACCATTTATTGATTTTATTCATCCGAAGGTAAGCAAATGCATCTGATGTAAGTAATGTTATTCATAACGTGACACCTGTAGCACATAATATCCATTTTCTAAAATCCTTTATTGCACTAAACATAAGTGCAAAGCCAAACTTAATGCCAGTAAGCATTTTATTCTCCTTCTCTTGGATAATAATGATAGAAAAGACAGGGTAGTCCCTAAAGTGGTAACACAAGTTGTGTACTAAAACATATTAGACTACTATAAAATCGATTAATAATAATTTAAAACAAAATGATGGCACGTTTTTAAATGGATATATTTCGGTTTTTATTGTATTTTTTAGTAAATTTACTACAGTAGAAATATAACCTATATTTCATCCTTATTTTAATTTATTGTGCATTTACTATGGCGATGCAATTTATTCTTTATTATAATTTATAGCAAATTTGCTTTTTCTAGTTTTAGGGCTTTTTATTAGTTTAGTATTAGTATATGATAATTATGGTTTTTAATGTTTTTGTAGTACATTAACTACAGGAATAATTTTTAGTTTTATTTTCTTTAATAAATAATGTGTCATAACTATGAGGATTTATAGTAAATTTACTACAGGGCTTTATTTTAATTCGTGGGGATAAAACTAATCTTTATTATCACTTATTGCGCATTTACTTTAGGGCTATGTTTTGGTTTATATTATAAATTGTAGTACATTTACAATAGGTACACATTCGTCTTTTTTTAATTGTAGTCTACTTACTATAGGGTCATGTTTTGGATTTTATTATAATTTATAATACATTTACTCAGGGGTTATATTTTAGTTTTATTTATAGGTCATTTACTATGCAGATATAAGTTAATATTTATTATACTTTATTGAAAATTACTGCAGGATAACATTTTAGGTTATATAAAGATTTTTGTATGAAGCCTGGCTGTCCGCCATTTTTTTTTCAATATCATGTTCACTAATCATTCTTTAAAAAATGAAAAGCTAACATCAATACAAACAAAAAATAATCCGAGATAATAACGCGTAAAGTGTCAAATTTCGAAGATATGAGCTCCCAAAGCTGTAACTTAGTAAACCTGTCTGTACCCCATAAAGTCGTAAACTTTAATCGTAAAACTTTAGTTGTTTTTATTTTCGGAATGTGACACTTAACGAGTTTTTTTTTCTAAGAATATTTTTATTTGTATTGATATTAGCTATCCATTTTTGAAAGAATTATCAGTGAACGCAATTTTGAAAAAAAAAACAAATTGCCGAACAGTAGGTAAGCCAAAATCTTCATAGTCCTTTAGTCCATTTACTACAGGAATACATTCAACTTATTGTAATTTGTTGTGCACTTGCTGTAGATGTATATTTTAGTCTATTGTAATTTATAGTAAATTTACTACAGAGTTATATTTTAGTCTTTATTGAATTTTTAGTGCATCATAATTTCGATAAAGACTAAAATATTACCCTCACAACAACATAATCCTAATCTCTAATAAAGATACATTATTTGTTCTTGATGATAATTTGTATATGTAAACACTGCTTATATGATTATAATGCCATTGAAATCTTTACAGGACCGAAGCACATTTGCGTCCCAAATTTCAAGTGGCCTAAAAAGAAAAAATGAAAGCGGTATGTATATAATATTGAATTGCGTTAGACTTTCTTTTTGTTATAAAAAACAATTCAATAAGAATACGTTAGATGTATTGAAAAACAATTAAAGGATTATTGGAAAATTAAGATTTTCTGGAGGACATAGTAAACTGTCTACGATCTGTAGTACTTTAGACATGTTACATATCTAAAAATAAATAAAAATTACTAAATTAACTAACGGAGCCTTCTCATACTGCCTTGTTTTTTTAGCCAGCTCTGGCTCCTTCTCTGTTCCAACAGGTTGAGTAATTTATTCACTTAATATTATTTATAAACTCTAAAAAGTACACTAGACAAGGTCTGGTTAAAAAATAAAATAACATGCATCTTATAAGTTTATTCTTTTTATTTTTCTTATACTACATTTTTATTTTCTAAATCTAAATTTATATTTTAAATTGAATTTCGAAATGGTGTTCTAATCCGCTTTCCGTTTTTAAAGTACCTACTTAATTTAAGACAGTCATTCAAATACATCGCTGCAAACGCATTTTTGTTGTGACCATTTTTTGGTAATTTCATTAATGTTTATTCCTTTTTTGTAATCTCATTTCTCGACATTTTTGCACGAACAGTTTTCTCAATGGCAAAGAATTTTTCTTACGCCCCGTCTATCGTCCTTTAGAAATTCGAATGTATTTTTTTTGTTCACAGCTCCATATTTAAAAAATCATGCGTCGTCTTTGGTTTGTCGCATACGACGATATAAACAATTAAAAAATGGCTTCGGAGTTAAACATCGCAATGCACAATATTTGCTCTTTGCTTTGAAAATTTTCTTCAGAAATCTAGATGAGAACAAAGATCAGGCAATTTGTTTGGTCATACAAGCTACACTACTATTTTCTGCATATAAAAGTAAGAATGCAAAACAATCTGTTTTCTCATAATACGCAACAATCTACTGACTATTTTAAAGTATAGCTAATTTTTAAAGTTTAGTAGTTCTATTAAAATAGGGTCAAATTTATTGACAAATACTCAACAATCTTCTGTCTATTTTAAAGTGTAAATCTATTGTAAAGTTGTATTGGCTTTATTACACTAAGATTCAATTTATTGACAAACACACAACATTCTACTGACTACTTTAAAGTGTAATTGTATTGTAACGTATAGAGGCTTTATTATACTAAGATTCAATTTATTGTCAAATACACAACAATCTCCTGACCATTTTAAATTATACCTGTATTTTAAAGTGTAGTGTCTGTTATACTAAGATTCAATTTATTGACAAATACGCAACAATCAACAGACTATTTTAAAGTGTAACTATATTGTATAATGGCTTTGTATGGTAAGATTCAATTTATCGACAAATACGCAATTATCAACAGACTATTTTAAAGTGTAACTATATTGTATAGTGACTTTGTTAAACTAATATTCAATTTATTGACAAATATGCAATAATCAACTGACTATTTTAAAGTGTAACTATATTGTATAGTGGTTTTATTATACTAATATTCAATTTATTGACAAATACGCAACAATCAACTGACTATTTTAATGTGTAACTATGTATATTGTCAAGTAAAGTGGCTTTATTATACGAAGATTCAATTTATTGACAAATATGTAACAATTGTATTGGTGTATTGTTAGGTACAATAACTTCTTTCTACTAAGATTTTTTAACGATAATGCAACAACCCACTGTTTTAAGTATAGCTGTATTATCAAGTATAGTGGCTTTATTGTACTAATTGTATTTTGTTGACAAATACAAAGCAGTCAACTATTATAGCGTTGCTGTATTGGTTGGCATAGTAATTTTAATATTTTTTTTATAACTACTAATTTAATTTACTGACAATTATGCAACATAATACAATTTTAATACAAAATATTGAAAAGTACGGAGTATTCTAGTATTTTAATGTCTAGCCTTATTGTTGTTTTATTATACTAAGAATAGATTTTTTGGCAACTAAGCAACAGTCTACTATTTTTAAGTAAAGCTGTAGAGGAAATTGTGGTTGGTTTATGATATTAACAAATAATTTATTGACAAATACGCAGCATCTAATAACTATTAAAGTATTGGAAGGTATATTATCTTTCATGAAATAAAATTTAATTAAGTGATAAATTTTAAATTGTCCTCATGTTTAATTTTTTCATAATTAAGAACTGGCCATCGTATAAACGGAACTCTAATTCCAGAGCCTCATGAAAAAATATCAAATCCGACACCGTTTATGATAAGACATTCAGCTAATGGTAAACTAGAACATATAGATCTAGAGTCCGTACCATACCTCGGGTATACGCCTCAAGATATATTAGATACTGATACATTAATGCTGTACCATCCGAACGACCTCGCGTACTTACTTCAAATGTACGAGAAGATTGTCAAAGAAGGTAGCATTCAATTTTCCGAGCCTTACCGGTGAGTGATTTATCTTTTTTTATTTTATTTACTTATTTATTTATGTGGCTTAGGGGTTTGGCGTCGGACTTGACTGCTTGTGGTCCCGGGTTCGATTCTCGGGTCGGGCAACTTAAAAACTAGAAAATGTATACTTTCAATTTTCTAATGTAACGTTGCCCGGGATTTGACATGTGCCCGGTTGGCGATAGGCTTGGCACCTATCACTTTGTTTGACTTAGTATCTTCGGCTAGTCGTGGGTGTCCTGGTTGTGTCTCTGTCTACCGCTTCGGAGATATGGGCGTGAAGATGCTTTTGTTTATTTATTGTAATAAAAATAAATTATTAACTTTTGCGACTTTTATGTGGTATTTTATTCCTCCCGTTATAGTCGTATATTAATTAAAACCTAAAGCTATTGATAAAATTTGATATTAAGATTTTATTATGCTATGTTAAGAAATAATATAAAGTCCTTCATGCTAATTCAACATAGCATACTAAATCCTAGTTGACATCACAAGGCTCTGAAAGAGAGGCTGGTATGTTAGAGAGAGTAAGCAACATTTTTAATACGTATTTTAAAGATCTGGACTGCCTATTGAACTAAATAAATAAAACATGAAACTCCCTTATTATGTAAGGCATTTTCAAATTAGTGCACGAAATTGAAGCTGGATATTCTGTACAATTAAGAGAAATAGTTAAAAAAATTGTCTCATAATAAACAAATTATAGCCCTTTTAATATTCTACAAAGGTCATTGACCCCGCGAGATGCACGGCAATTAGCAGTGCTATTTTTTTTATTTTTTAAATTTTTGGGTACCGATTTCAAGTCCCTAGCTGAAATATCTTAATTTTGCGGAAACCTTGATGTTTTTTTTAAATAAAAAAAGTGAAATCATTAGATTTGCTAATCAAATGTTATTTTCAATCACTTTCAGGCTGCAGACTTCGAACGGAGACTACGTAAAAGTTAAAACGGAATGGTGCGCATTTACAAACCTGTGGTCGCGGAAGCTGGAATTCGTAGTTGGAAAATTTTATGTTCTGGAGGTAAAATTTATACAACCAAATAGTTGATTTTATATTTTCAAATTCATTCGCTTAATAAAATCGAAGAGACTGTTTCTCCGTGTTGTTCGAGTCCATATAATATACCATAGAATGAAACATCTGCCTCTTTTTTAATGTTATTTTAAGTCAAAGAAATAAATATTTGTAAGAAATTCACACCGCCTAGAGACACCAAAGGTGGTAATGGTGCGTTGCCAACCTGCCTTACAGTACCTGCCTTAAAGTAAGTTTACCGGCTACCTTAACCGAAACACGTCATGACGTAATGGCGGCAGGAATAGGTAAGGCGGTACCACCTAGTCAGATGTCACGGTGCTAGTGACGGTAAGCCTATGCTCGCCTTTTTGGTAGGGTCATTGCCTCCAAGATCACTGGTAACAGGATGTGCAAGTCTACCAGATTTGCACATTAAGCTTAACAACTAGTCACAGGGCAGCGACGTACCCGCGATTGTCTTTTGCCATCAGCAGTTTGTTTGCTATCTTGTGACATTCAAAATGATATAATATAATATGATATTATGTCGACCATCTCGTTAGTCGAGAGTTAGCGTGCTTAACTCCACCAACCAACCGCGAGGCTCGGGTTCGATTCTCGAAGGTGCATACATGTGATGAACAATTAAATATCTGCATTTCCGAATCTGGGTGCTTATTAAATTTATTCTGGTAGCAGCTATTCAAGTATCTGTATTAGAATCGTTGACTAACACCCATAACACAAGCACAAGATTTGCTTACTTTGGAGTTAGATATAATTTGTGTAACTTTTCCAGGAATACATATTTTTTTATAAGAACTTCGTTTCACCCGTTCAGTATAGACAATTATAAAGCATTATTTTTCCCATTTTCCCAGCAACTTTCCCTGTTTTTCTCTTCGTAACAATCTTCTCCTGATAGTAACTAACACAACAATAAAAGAATTAGCCAAATCTGTCCAGTCATTCGGAAGTTATGCGCTTACCAACACATTTAGCGATTCATATTTGTATTATAGATAGATTATCCGTCTTATTTCAAAAAATAAGCGCTTGTTGAACACGCGTTTTACTACACAGTGTTTAAAATTGTATTCTCAACCATCAATATGCTGACACGTCATCCATGTAGTATATTATTGGTTAGATGTCAATTTCAAAGGGTTTAAACAGGCGTCCAAATATTTTTATAAGGTGGTATATGTTTAAACTAATAGAGGGCTACTAGGACGGTATGTATTGACCGTTGCCTACAAACAGGAAATATAGTTGTCGTCAATTAGCTCTTCTATGGAGATTTGATAAAAATCCGTTGGTGGCAGCACTAGAGGATATGTTCAGATTTTGGCAAGTCTAGAGAACATCCGTCTTACCCATTATACCACCATAATGAATCGATATTTCGGTCTGGAGGGTAGGGTAGCCAATAGAGTTGCACACATAGGCCTAACCAAAGGGGACACCGACCTGTTATATCTATGGTGTGTATAGACCACGTTTGTCTCTTACTATCAGGAGACTGGTCTCTTGTTCGCTGACTTGTCACTTACAAAAAGTACAAGATTGATTCATTCATTTATTCACTAATACTGAAGTTCAGTGATGGATTTCCAAGATTGTATTCACCTTCTTAATTATTTCTGATGGTATTAAGTAAGTAAGTGGCTGTTGTCATGTTCCGGTTCCACAAGGCATAAAAACTGGTAAACTTCGAAGTTTCAATTTGAAATTCAACGTCGACGCATCATAGGAAGACTACGTAGATAGGCGGTACCTATACCCAACCACAAGAAGCGTCTGGTCGGTTGGCTTTCTACAGTGTATAAAATATTGTGTATTATTGCCTCAGGGACCAGAAAACCCAGATGTATTTGCAACTAACTGTTCGGATAAACCAAAGGAAGTCAGTACCGAAGTGGAAAAAAATAAATTCAAAGTTCATATACTGAGAGAGAATATTAGAAGAACTATGTCCGAAGTAAGCAAAATATTTTGAATTTAATCAGCTATAAGGATAGAATGTTTCCCTTCCCTGGCACTACTTGTTTATAAATTTTTTCCCATGATTGGTGAGGGTCCCCAGGATAAAATAGACCATCTGCCTAGTCTGGTAGCTCTTACGATGTGATCATAGGTTAAATGGGTTACCAAACAGGATACTGGTGGTGGAATACTGTGCAGCAATTCATGATAGGGATCTTAAAGTTTACTCCTTTCATCGTAATGGCATCCGTTCCAGGGTTTAGGATAGCCTCTAATGCTTATGGTTTCTCTCGGCCACAGTTACATCTATAAGGAGAACTGTCTAATTTTTGGACGGATAACACCATAAAATAAAAATAACTATGTTAATAAAAACCGACTTCAAAACTAAAAAGTAAAAATATTCATGTTAAGTATATACAAACTATTATATATGTGGCATTTACTAATAGGTGTGAAGTCGGTGCCAAGCCTTAAACTAATAATTATATTTAAAGTAACTATTAAAGTGGCTTGGCACCGACTTCAAACTTATTAGTAAATGGCACATATAAATAAAAGGTTATTATATACTTAATATTCAATCTTTATTATTTTTTACTTTTTAGATTTGAAGTCGGTTAGTCGGTATTCATTTTTATTTAATACTTTTTAGTTTATTGCTGAATTACATGATGAATATGTAGTGTTTTGCATTTTTGTTCCAGAAAAAATATTAATAAATATTTCGATACGTATGTAGTTCACTAGCAGCTATATCATAAGGATATAATTTCCTAAATTCTAGGGTGGCAACTTTCCCCGCTAGGATCTTAGCATGTATATATGTATAATTTGTTTACTTTGGGGTTAGATCTTCGATGATTACCATAGAGTCTTGGTATAGGATGCGTCTTGATTTATCTAATTCTTTAAATCCTAAATTTTCATAGGGTTCTGGACGGTTATAAAAATTTTTTTGCATCCATCTACAATGCAGATCTAATCAGATGGAAACAAATGTTCCTCTAATGCTACATTTGTTGGAAGACGTATTTACAACCGTCTAGAATGTCTTTAAAAGCGTAAAAATATTATTTATTTGTCCTAAATTCTTCTTTTCTTAGTCTACCTTTTTATGGCCCTATTTTGCATTCATACAACATAACAACTAATACCTAACATTTCGAGTTCCTAATTTGTCCGTAGAATTAAAATACTGAAAAAGTTGACCCCTTATAATTTAAAGTAAAATTTAAGTACACAAACGAGCATACGTGCAAGAAATTATACAAAAAGCATGCATTCATTCAGACAAGTAAAATGGAAACAAGAACGCAAGCGAATAAAAAAGTTTTGACTTGAATTTATGTTTGCTTTCGCTATGTATGAGCTTTGTTTTTCCCCTTGCATGTGGACAAGTAAACATACATAAAGGCATGCAAAAAAATCTAACTTTACCGATTTTATGCGATTCGTCTGCATTAATTAATTTTGCTTTAACCCACGAGCTGTTTTTGGAGCAACCTTCACCCCGCTCTTTCACAGTGAATGCATGTGACCTTAACTTATATTGTGTACATTTAAAATTAATTGGTAGACCTGATTTTAAATACTATTCGTTAATAACAAACTGTAGCCAAGCACTAAAACTAACAAGCATCCCCTGTGTGGCATCATTTTAATCCAATCCGTCGCTTTAATTTTTTATTACACGTAAATTGAATCTCTAAGGTTTAGTGTTCAATGGTAAAAAGTTGTAGAAAGCGTGTAGATTAAAAGAATAGACAAAGCGTCATAAAAAGCACCAGCAAACTGACAAGAGCCTTTACCATGAGTTGGTATAGATTACGTTTGGTAAGTTAAGTTTCGAAATCTATGACACTTTTGGTCTAAAATGTGTTTCTCTTAGTTACCGATAGAGGCGCTGTTCAAAGTTTTCATACAAATAATACACAGAGACGGTAACGAGTATAGTAAACTTAACAAGCCGTAAACGCATGGTAAGGGCTTAGACATTAGTTTACGTGACGTTAAAGTAATTTTGACTGATTTTTTTACTGATCTGTCAAAATGACAGCACACCTTTTAAATTACTAGAAAGAAATGTTATCCGTAGAGAACATGTTTGCGAAGGTACATTACTCGTCCTTAAAGTAATGACTGCTGTCAGTTTGCTAAGATACTATACACAATGATGCATTGCTTTATGCCTCATCCAGCTACATGATCTTTATGATTGCCCTACATATCGAGTGGCCCTAAGGTTTAGTTTGGTTGAAATCATCCACTGACACAATGATTTAATGTTTCAACAGGAGAATGGATTTAAGGCGTTTAATGGTACTTTTCCATATCAGACAAACAATGACCAGTCCAGTCACTCAAGCACGGATACGACAATGAGTTACAATCAAGTTAATTACAATGAAACACTGCGAAGGTAAGCTTAAGGAAGAAGATACTATCGTATTATTTTTAGCTGTGAGTCGCGTAAAACAAACCGCGTAATTTACGCTAGGTTAATTAAGGATGAAGCCTTATGATCGTATTGTTTTAAGCTGTGAGTCGCGTAAAACAAATCGCGTAATTTACGCTCTGGAAATTAAGGATGAAGCCGTACGATCGTATTGTTTTTAGCTGTGAGTCGCGTAAAACAAGTCGCGTAATTAACGCTGTGTTAATTTTCATGGTAATGATGTGTTTGTGCCATACGGCGGCGCAAAATGTGTCGTACTTGCTTTGTGGCGCAAACATAGTATTAACGGCGAATACATTACAAATACAGCGTTAATGCGACTATTTTTACGCGACTCATTACTCAAAAATGTATGTTGCTTCTCCCTGAATAGTAAAATCTTCTATTTGTCTCTGAGGATCAGCTAAGTGTAGTCAATGAATTTTAGATTGTTTCTATTTCTTGTGCTATAAACAATATGTGGTGCCTTTATAGTACTATTGATTTTATTTTTCATCAGAGAAGGATAAAAACCTTTAGTATTTGTTGTCCAACTTAAAATCAACACACTTGTCTGATAATAAGGGTTTTGTCAGATGTACAAATATAAGAGCGAATTTTTTAAGGGTGCTTTGCCCTTGTGAGGGATAGAATCTTAGTTAAAAGCTTGTGATAATTAGTTTGCTAGCCATTTTATTTAACCCCTTATATTAGAATTATTAATTACTAAAATTGTTATATTAGTTAGTCACATTCAGAGGAAAGGTTCATGTCAGACACAAAATCTTAGGTAATTTAAAGTTAACAGACATCTATATTTTGATATTTGAATATGTTAATATGCTGTGTCTATTATTAACTGCTCGCGCAGTCACTTTGTCCCTTTATCAACAGCATTGTATCTAAATCGTTTTGGTAGGATGTTTCGTAGATGGAGTTTTTAAAATTTTCTTTCTACCTTTCCGTTTGATATAGCATAGCATATAATAAACAATACAAGAAGTATATCATATAAAAATGACGTTTTGCCTCTCCGTCTCTCTCTTTTTCTCCCTCTCTTTCTCTCGAAGCGTTCTCCTATCTGTGTTTTTTTATTAGATAGAGATTATTTTGAAAAGTTAAGGGAATAGCGGGTTAAAAGCTAGATAGTAGATGAAGTCGAAAATAAGCATGAAATTATATGTTTAATACATTCAATTCATTTGTTCATTAATGTGTAACAGCTGTTTCTTCTAATCAGGTACTTCATCAGCTACGAGCCGTACATTGTCCAAAAAAAATATGATGACATACCCGAGAGGAAAGATAGAAAACCTGTTCACGGGTGTGTATTTTGCATATGTAATAATAATAGTACAGTAATAAATGTGATATTTGAAGATAATATCCAAGACAATGATAAATTCCTGGTATTGAAGCGCTTTTATCATCAAAATATTCATACTTTGTACTCTTAAATGATTCTCTAAACGATTTTTTCTACAATTCTACTAATAATTAACTATAATGTAAACTTCTGATATAAGATGAATATTAAAACACACTAATAATATGTCTACATAATTTTTTATTATTTACTTTGACTTTGAAACCTGACACATTTTTTTCATTTGCACACTATTTGATAGATTATTTGTTAATTATAAGCTGCGACTAAAGTACCTTAAACTAATTAATAATTTATAAGTTAATACTACATTCAAGTAATTTGCACACGGTTCACATATTAAATCTATAATTCCTTTGCTAATCTCATTTTTTTTAAAGATATGTTATATTTTTAAATTAAATTTATTGTTTCATAAATTTAAAATGATGTGGTTTTTATTTTAATCGTTTTCTGTCATTAAATTTACTAATTAGAAAGTTTTCATATAAAATACTAACTGGACATTTAAATTAATTAAAGTAATCAAAACTAATAGGTCGTTTTCAGTTTTTTAAATCCTATTCCCCTTTAAATTTATTATTCAGAAATTAGTTTGAAAATGATATCAGAACACCAACAAGAATATATGTAAATGAAATTTTGATTCTCTCAAAGTTCTGAAGTTAACATAGGCTAAAAGTTTTGATTGTATGAAATTTAAGTTATATTTCTCTTTTCTCTTCACCGAATAAAAATTTCTATTTAGTTTTAAAACCTCAATTTAGGTGTTTCAAATAAAACTTGAATATCGTTATCCCAACAAAAAAATCAAAGCAACACGAAAATGCCTATTTCGTATATAAATTCTAGCTTCCGTTTTAGCAATTTGCTACCACCACAACGCTTATCTAAACAAGATCATATTCAAGAGAAGTTATTAAGCACATGCCTTTCCGGTGATGTTGGTGCTATCAGGTCAAAATTGTTACCTGCAGAAGACCCTCAAGCTATGCGACTGACTACAACAGCGTTAAATAAGTAAGAATCTTTCTTTCAGTTTACTGGCACGTCCTCTTACCGGTATATCGTTTACCTAAACCTTCTATTATTCTGAGTATGTTGTAAGAAAAAATATATTTAAGGACTAGGCCAACAAAAATGTTATAAATCGCTGATTAAAATATCTGTGATAAAAATAATTGGTTAAAGAAAATTCTCTTAATATTTTAAAGTCTTTTTTATCCTATAGTTATTCGTTTTCTGTGTATTTTTAATTTTTGTCATAACATCCTGTTAATTATATTTTATTTAAATGGTTTCTGGTCGGTAAAGACGAAACTAAAATAAAAGAAGAAACTAGTTTCGAGTTATTAAAGACTTGACATTTTGCAATGTGTATTTACCTAAACGAAATAAGAAAAAATAACACGAAGATATATATTTTTTTCAATTGTTGGCAAATATAAGTCGATTTAAATAGATTTTACCATTTTAAAGTTATTTAAAGTATGTACGACTGGTGTAAATAAAATGTATGTGTGGAGCAAAGATTTTACTGAAATAGTAGTGCTCAGGGGGGCTATTCAGTATCTTTTTAGTGATGATCACTGGGTAAAGTTAACATCAAATAGCTGTCAAATGATGCGTATTGTATTTGCTATCTCCATTGAATTTCTGTTGGTCACAGGAGATCGCAGTCATCATCATTGAAAAGATACGGAATCGGCCCCAAAAGCAAAAGTAAAATGTCGCTTAATAATTTTAACTAAATTAAGCTTAAATGTTTCGTAATAAGCAACGGTAGTTTTATTGTGAACTAAATAAACTAGTTTTTTATCGCTATCTTATTTCAACCACAGTAAAAGAAAGAGACAAAACACTTTCAGTGTTAGATTAGTCTGTACACGACATTTCTACAGACGTTTAATATGTTCGTCGGAAATTTTTAATTAAAAAACGTCTCAATTTCATATATCCAGATCAATTTGACGTATCTAAAATATTCAATGTATTTTGTTTTTGTTCAATTTGAGAAATATAGCATGCACCTAAAATAAGTTTAGTTTGTGCTGACTATATTCACCAATAATATTAAATTTATATGTCAAATTAGGAACTAGAACAGCAAAGATTTATCTTATAAATAATTAAAAACGCGTTATGTTGTTTGTCCGAGATGTAATCTTTGAATACTTAATTGGTTTTTATCAAATTTGCACACCGTTTGCAGTTTGATCCAGCTTGAAAGATTAGTAATTTCATAAAATATTGTTAATTTATGTGCTATTACAGACATAATGAAGAGATGGAGAAAGAACTGGTGCAATTGCGTCGGAAATCAAAGTTTAATAAATCTGGACAAAAGGAAAAAGCTGGAGCGAGACATAAAAGGAGAGAAAACAAAGCAAATTTTGGAAAATCAATGGAAACATCTACTCCTGAGAGGGTAGGTTTCTTTAATGTCACCCACCGCTACTATTAGAGCCTATCATATTTAATTTATAACTTTTCTTAAAGATAAAGTTTAGAAAACTTATCATATCTTATCATGCATGATAATATCTTTTTTGAAATCAGTTTCAGAATTCAAATCGCACATTCCAATTAGCAAAAAATCTTCTCTCATAATCAATATTATATTATCTACATATTAATACGTCATGCCAAAACTTTGGACCGGTTTTTACGATAATTCCGCGGACGCAGGAGCATAAAATTTGGCACACAGTAAAATTTGGCGTACAGTTTATGTGTAGGTGAAGTGCAGAACGCTAATATTTTTCAATAATAATGCTTATAAAGTACATTAAATAAAAAAGTTAAACATTACCTAAACTACCATGCATTTGACACACACAAACAAATATATCGATGATAACGATAAAAGATCACAGATGGCGCACCATACAGTTTGAAAACAAAGTAGTTGGTCTTGACTCTTGAGAAATAAAGATGGCGTTTTTATCAACAAGATATTTAAATTTATTATGGTCGAATTTCGACCAACGGGCGACCACTAGCTTATTTAACTATATCAACACCTTGTTCTTTGTCGCATCACAGTATTAAAAAATAATTTTGTCATTAAGTTGGCTAAGGCCGAGTAGCTAGTTCTCTAGTCAATTATGATGAAAACGTGTGGATTGTATTTTTTAACATATGTATAACCACATTTAAAGCTGGACTAAATTCCTATACCCGAAACTTCCTATTGTAGTAATACTGACTATGTTCATATTTTTTTTATGATATTGGAAAGCAAACAAGCAGACGGATTTCCTGATGGTAAGAAATTCACGCTGCCTAGAGACGTCAAAGGCGCATTGCCAACCGGGGACCGAGATGTTAGGCCACGAGCAAAAATTAGTTTACCGGCTACCTTAACCTCCGAACCGGAACACGTCAAGCCGTTATGGCGGCAGGAATAAGTAAGGCGGTGGTACCAATCCGGTGAGTCGCTGCGAAACTCTACCACCTAGTCACGGTGTTAGTGACGGAAAACCCATGCTCGCCTTTTGCGAGCTGCCTGGCGGAAAGGCAGATGGTCTATTCTGCAAAGGAGCCCGGACCAACACTTTAACTTTTATTTCCGGAAATTACAATTAATAATGTTACTAATAAAAATCTACTTTAATTCCTACGGTTGTTTTGTTGTGTAAGGTATACCTACGAACATAGGAAAAACAAGATTTTTTTCCATATACTTACATTATACATACTGTTGGTAATGTCAAGCGATACGAAACGGCTGGTTGTAACTAAAAATATATAATTTAAAATAATAGTTATGTTGAGAAAATATGGGAAAGCAAAATAGTATAATAGATGCTTATTGCTATACAGGATGACTGGTGAGATACCTTCAATATTTGAGGACGTGATAGTATGCGAACATATAATCATGAAATAAAATAACATAAAAACGAAATATTAAATAACTTTTTAGTAAACTTCGTACACAGTACACCGAGAGTCCAGTATTTAACTGCGGAATAATTGTACACCGCGCGGACACCGCTGTAGCGGGATGGAGGGCGGGGGTGGCGGCGGCGTGTCGTGTGCCGCGCCGCACGTGTTGGAGTATAATATCCAAATTTCACTTATTTTTAGAGATATTTCGATAAAAAATTAAGCTTCTATTTTTTTTATATCAAGTTAATGAGGATCGAGTACCGAGTACTCTCCATAAGTATTGAAGGTATCTCACCAGTCAGTCTGTGTATATGAATGGTTCGGAGCTATGAACATTAAAAACAGTGTTGTTAAGAACTGACAAAGTTAAAAAAAATAGGGAAAACATTTTCGTAGTTCCAATATTATCATTGCTGTAGAAATTTCAGGTGAATTTTAGCAAAACCTTTAAAGTGGCTATTACCAATTTTTCCATGTAACAGAACATGATTGTACCATCTTATCCTTTTTTTAGTTCATGTTCCAGTATCTAATTTTATTTCTAAATGTTATTTTAGTCTCGAGGTGTAAAACGCGCGATCCAGAATGAAGATTCCCGATTGCATAAATTCAGATGTTCATCGCAAAGAGATAAATGTAAAAATACAAAACAGGTGACTACGTGTACCGCGGACGTATCAACACGTGAGTACCCATAAAGTTTATTTTGTTACAGAAGAATGTAGGTTATAAAGTTATCGGCCGCCTCGTTGGTCGAGTGGCTAGCGTACACGCCTAACTACGCTGACCAGCCGCGAGGCTCGGGGTCGATTCCCGACGGGGGCAGGCATTTGTGTAAAAAACATTTAGATGTTTGCATTTCCGGGTCTGGATGTTTATTACATTTATTCTTGTATCTATTTAAGTATTTTCTATGTATTAGGATCGTTGACTAAAACCCATAACACAAGCATATAAAATGCTTACTTTGAGGTTTGATTCAATTTGTGTAACTTGTTCAGAGATATTTATTTATTTATAAAAAGTAAAACAAAATGTTTGCAATGAATGAGTTAATGAAATATTATGTGGATGGATTTAAGTACTGAGGGCGACCTAGGTTGACATTCCACGATCAAATCGCTCAGGTTTTATCGGAGGGTGGTGTTAAGAGTCTCCGAAACCGGTGTTTGTATGAAAGAGTGATGAATGTAAAGTAAGTTAGGTATGCAAGCGTGACATTTGGCACTGGATACCCTGCATACCCTGTAAGAAATACGATATGTATGGTTGTATGTATGTATAATTGGAAGTTAAATCGAAAGCCTGAATTTTAGTTACGTTATTTAATGCTTCTAATTTTAAAATATTCGAGCTAATTCCCAAAATGAGTGTATTAACTTTTACGGGATTGGTCAAGAGCCACTTTTATCACAAGTAAAGTAATTTTGGCAAAAAATATATAATCTAGCCGCATGATTTAGAAGCTGTTGAAGGATTAGAGGGAAGGATAATTATAAAGAAGAGATGAATATTTTTCAATGTTTTCTAATAAATTTACTGAGAATTGCTTTGAACAAAGTTCTCGCCTGTTGAAAAAAACCAACATTTTCGTTACCTTCCGCATCCTAACCAACACCAGAAACTTTTCTGAAAAAAATCGATTAATTTCATAACTTAAACTTGCGTTATCAAAGATTGATTAGGTACGAAATAATAATTATAAAAAAATATTATACAACGACCTGCGGAAAAGGAAACCTGAGGATTGAGAGTGGTATCATTTAAAAGATGGCCACTACCTCTACCAAATGCTCTTTGTAACTCAAAATGTGTGAGGCTTGATGTTATAGCCAATCCATAACTTTAAGGAAAAATGATAACTATTGTATAAAAAAAAATACGTAAAATCTGCTACGTCACTGCACCGAGAGGTTGTGGTTAACATTATATAGGCAATAGAAATGGTAAATAATAGAAGCGACAGAAATCTATCATTTTCTTATTATTTTTAGCAAAAAAGCCAATGAAATCCACATACGCTATGGACCTCAACATATCTCAATATATGCAGACTACAAATATTTATACATTACCTATTAGCAATTATGAGGTAAGTTATATTACTGTAACTTTTTTTACACTTTTTATGGAATTGGAAAGAAGCAGATGGATTTCCTGACGGTTAAAAATTCAAGCTGCCTTGAGACAACTATGGACCTAATGGTGCGTTGCCAACCTTAGGCCTGATATTACTCGAGCAAAAGTAAGTTTACCGGCTACGTTATCCTCCGAAATGGAACACGTCAACGGCAAGCGCTGACATTAGCGGCAGGAATAGGAAAGGTGGTGGTACCAATCCGGACGAGTCGCTGTGAGACTAGTAAACATATCAAAGGCACCAAACTTCTGACTAAATATGTGCTAGTATTAACTGCAACTTAACAATATTTTGTATACATACCATAGGAAAGTGAACAAATAAGTGTATTATAAAATTTGAGGCGTCCCACGGCTATGCCACATGGAGGGAAAGTAAATCTTAATTGTTGTAGATGAAACATTTCACCAAAAGAATAAATTGGTGGTAATTCTGCTAAGCACCAATTAAACTTATTTAAGGTGTATGCTATCTTTTTCCATTTAAACAAAAATAAAAGAGATGGATAATTTTAGACATGTCAGATTAGTCCGGACATGTCAACTTGTGATGTTGTTAATCAATGATTTCCGAAGAATAGATAAACAATCTGTAGAAAGATTATATAATACTAATCTGACAGCAATAAACGTTTTTGTTTCTCTCTAATACTATCGTCGAAGGAAGATAACGATAACTTAAAATTTATTTAGTGGATGTGCAACAAAATTATAACATCGTCGACACAATTGTTGATTTTTAAATATTTGACTGCTTAAAGTCGAAACAGCGACAAATACCATATAGCTAGCTATATTATACTGATAAAGATTTCATCACAGTACATATATGGGACAGTATGAAAACTGTCTATAAACATTTGAAATGGCAAACTCACACAAACATGCGCATCGATGAGGCCTCTAAACATTTCATGGTGCTGCAGTATTAAGACTTGTGGGCACTTCGTTATTTGTAAAAATACCACGAGCGTATCGTTCTTATGCTGGAATTAACCAACGAGATCATAAGATTACCTACTTATATTACTTGTAAACGATATAGTTATTGCATTTAGATTGATAAAAAAAAACGTGATAGCCATAGCTTTAATGGAGTGTGTATTTATTTATTTAATCTTTTATCAACTAGGTTAGTTTCTATACTGTTCTGTATTTGTACAGTGGTTTCATCATAAGGATTTTTTTTGCTTAACAACACAGCATTGGTAATAAATTATAGACATTGCAAAACTTTTAATTGCAAATTAATCAATTTCTTTTATTATTATTTTATAATGACTCTTCCTGACGATTTTTTGATAATTTTACGGCAAATATTTAGGACTATAGGTCTAAGAAGTTGGACGCTTTCAATACCACCTCTTATAAATTACTTTTTTTTTACATATTTTTGTATTTACAAAAATATCTTATTACAGGGATTGACAGGTGCAAATGATGTTTATTGTGGAAAGAGCGACTCTGCTACTTACTTTTCCGACCGAAGATCTAGCAAACCAACAAGCGGCAAGGTAATATTTATATTGCATTATATTAAGGCATCACCGAAATTTCGCTAAAGATTTTTTAGGATCTTTTTTAAAATTCAAAGATTTTAAATTTCAATAAAAATGACTGAAAGTTTTTAATATATCTTAGACTATGATATTGAACGAGTTTAATGGATATACGTCGAAGAAACTTGATGGAATGTTGGTGTGTGAAATTGGACAAAGATATGTGATGAGTGGAATAGGTACCGTAAGGTATAGATGCGTCGTTCATAACTTGAGGATTCCGTAATTTACGGATGTTATTTGATTTAATTGATAAATCGTAATTAATGGATACATTGTTATTAATAGGTATAAGTAAACCGTAATGAATGAACGCACAGTTCGTGTACAGTATAAGTGAACCGTATTAAATGGATGCATCGTTCATTTATCTTATAAGTTAACAATATTGAATGGATGCATCGTTCATTATCTTATAAGCGAATGGATAGGATGTTCACTTCAATGAGACATCATTTCTTCATTGGTAGTTCATATGTAATGCAATATTATGTTATATTAATGCGTATTAACAAGGAGGGGGATTATTTGTCATGCTATGACGAATGTTTATGACAAAAATTTAATTTGTCTCAGAGTGGTGAAGCAAATACAGGGCAGGGCCCATCGAAATCAACATTCAGTGGAGCAATGGCATGTAAAACCGACGAGGCGTCAAGCTATTCGTCGTTTTATTCTTCATTCTTTAAGAATGGATCTGGCAGCTCCGAAGATAACGAGAAGAAAGTAAGTATCAATAGTTGCGGGCATCTACGACTATCCGTAAATTCTTCTCTACTAAATGTAGCCTATTTTAGTTCAGAATTAATAAAATAAACAAATTGGAACTGTATAGTTACAGTTATTATGGTAATGGACCTTAAATCCTTTCTTTTACTTTAGTAGGTAGTGTCCTAGCAGCTGCTCGTTTTGGTGGTTAGAGATAGTCGTCATTTATGGACACTATAATCGGTACTGGTGCATCGCCATTTTCTGGTTATGCGTGCAAATCTACGGATCCCTTCCTTGTATCACGAGGGTGGTCAGTACTCATGCCATAACAGCAGGAATAGGTAAGGCGATGGTAGCAACCGGGGCGAGCTGCAGCTCGTTACCTTGACCACAGGATAGCGTCCTACCTGTGTTTATAGGCTACGTTTATATCTTACCATCAGGAGAATGGTTAAAAAAGTTACGCTATACTAAAACATATGAGAAATAAATGTCTTTGTATATGTTACGCTTTCAAGGCTACTCCGCTAGATTTTGAAGAAATTTGATATCCATTTAGTTAAAAAACCGAATTTCAACGTACGTTATTTTAAAAAAAATTAATCTCCAAAGGGCTATAATGGGGCATAAAAGTTTACATGAAAATCTATTCTACGCTTAGGAAGTGGCTGGTACGCAGCTACTTTTATCAAAGTATTATCATTGTAGTTACTTACGTAAAACATTATTTTGATGTATTTTATTTCCACCAGTTGGCAGTAACTACGGAATTAGTATATCACTATAAAACTCAAACCAAAAACTCGGAAGAGGAAGTACAGAGCGAGCAAAAGAAGTCGCAACCGATGGACACGCAACAGGTAAAATAATTTTCATGAACTTATACTACTTGATAACTATACGTAACAGCTGAGCACTGACTCGATGGCATCAGGAGGAGGAAATGCAGTGGTAGCAATTCGAGGCAGTCATCGCAGAAGCTCTCTCTGAATTTTGTTACTGATAGCTAAGTGTGATAATCCTCTCATCTGAAAGTGAAAAACGATAGAAGTATGGTGTCTTAAAAAACCCTTTGGATGTAAAAAAATATCTTCACGCCTATCACCGAAAAGGTAAGCAGAGGTATTACTAGGTGAAAGTTCACTATGTGATAAGAAGCAAAAGGCCACTTATTTAATTTCGTACAACGTCGGTTACATAAGAAATCATATAACTACCAAGTTATTTCACCAACAGGCGATGGGGTCATTACATCCCTACGCTAAAAAGTGCTGAAGGTTTATAGTGCATCTAGTACGTGTATTAAAGCACACATAAGCCCTTCTTACGCTTTATTAAAGCTTTCATTTCTCCCCATCCAACCAATGAACCGGCCGATCACGAGGTTCGGATTTGAATTTTGTGACGACATTGTTGGCATTTCTTAACAAAGTGGATGTTATTAATTTATTCTGGTATTTATTTAAGTATTTCTATGTATTAGTATTTTTTCCTAATACCCATAACCCAAGCATATAACTTGTATACTTTTGGGTATTTTGTGTAACATATCTAGGGATATTTATTTATTTATTCATGTGACAATTTTTATGTTCAGTTTTTGATCTTTCATTGCATAGTCCTGATTACACTATTTTTTCCTCACATACTGTTATAACCTATCAATGTCAGGTAGCACTTACGCCGTGTGGGCTATTACTATTACATCCTAGCTTTCTCCTCTCTTCAAAAAGAATTTTAGTTATCCCGAATCTCACTCTTCTATATAGGTGACATTTGCCTAAAATGGTATAAAGTTATTCATCCACGTACTGATTTTTTTTAGCGCTCTGAAGTTAGTACAGCACCGAGCAAAGAGAGATCAAAATGTAGCAACGAAGGAATGGCTTATAACACCGACGAGGAGTCAAGTTATTCTTCCTTTTATTCTTCATTTTTTAAGACCGAATCTGGTAGCTCCGAGGAAAATGAGAAAAAAGTAAGACTATACATTTTATCTCATTATATACGTGTTTCATGGCCACACGTCTATCTTATAGAAAGCCCTATAACCGTTCTTACATCGATTTTGCAAAGGCCTTTACGTCTTTACTCAATAGTAATTTATCTATTTTCTGTCTATTAATTCCTTTTGGACAGAATATATATTATATGTAAAATATACATATGTATCTAAGTTGGAATTTTATAATTTATTATTTTATTGTTATAGCTTTTAAATGGCAGTGAGTTCACCATAGAAATTGACTAGTAGACAGATTATATATAAATTTCAATACAGTACTAATTTTATTAAAAAGTATATTTAACTTTTTACTCAATAGATACCCACTTTAGAAAAAGCAATTTTCATAATTTCGTAAGGCGTGAGCCCACAGAGTGCTCAAACATGATCATCCTCTTTTGACAACAAGAATGTAGTTCACAGATGAAAATAGAATAAAAATATTTAATTATTTTTCTACGGTGATGGACACTGAATAAGCGGATCTCCGGATCCGCTTATTCTGTGTCCTTCAGCCTTTCTGCCTAGCAGCTCGTAAGAGGCCAGCTTAGGTCAAATTCATCAGTACCAATAAGACCATTAAGGAGAACCCGGATCCACCGCGTTAACTGTTCTTGCCACCTCAATAACAATGTCATGTGGCGGCAAGTGTGGTGGAGGGATGGTAGCCCGGAGATTTAAACAATAAGACTAACATCCTGGTCACAGGACAGCGGCGCGCTTATGACATCTAAGGTGTATATGCCACGTTTGTCTCTTAAGAGATAAGAGTTTGTTTCCTGTCTTCTCGCATAAAAAATTGTGCGCCAAACATGTTGGGCAATTTTTTTTAATTTTGTAGTTTTTTTAATAAGTAGATAGGTCAAATAATGGTTACGTCAAGAGTTGTAGATTTTTTTTCATTGATAGTAATGTTGTTTCCGTAGACTTACAGTTAGTTGCATTTTAAGCGAAAATTGCGCTGACGCAGGAGCATAAAATTTTGCACACTTATAGTTTATGTGTAGGAGATGTGCAGAACGCTTATATTTTTCAATAACAATGCTTATAAAGTGCATTAAATCAATAAATAAAACATTAACCACACTACCATGCATGTGACACATACAAACAAATATATTGATGATAACGATAAAAGATCACAGATGGCGCACTAAAAAGTTTGGAAACAAAGTAATTTTTCTTGAGAAATGAAGATCTTCTCGTTCGTTCTTATCAACAAGATATTATTTTTTATGATATGTAGTTTATGGCATGAGCATTACTTTTATGAGTACGATTTTTATTTGCAGTCTTGTACAAAAAAAACACCTGTGTACGACCTTTCACAACAGCAACTTTACGTTAGAGATGGAAAGAAAACGAAAGAAACACCACCGTGGCTAGAACAGGTACGGTAGCCGAATACATACACACGCACTCACTCACATAAACATAATCACATAAACACAAGCACACGTATTCGCACGCATACGCAAACTAGCACGCACACGTACACGTGCGCATCAAGCAGAGGATAGAATTTCATCCAATTCTTTTCTGTACTTATTAGTTTGGCCTGTAGTACAAATATCACTTAATCTGATATGTTTTTGGTCACAAATAAAATATGTTTTTGCACTGCATACCCCAAGCGGAAATAAAAATAATTTATTTTTTGTAATATACATTACAAGAAGGTACGAACTGTTTAGTGATGTCATGTTTAAAAAAATCTTACTTCACGATGTGGTATAATATTTAAAGAGAAGGCAATTTAAAGAAAGAAACACAACCGTGGCTAGAACAGGTACGGTAGCCGAATACACACACACATACACACACACGCACACACACACACACACGCACACACACACACACACACACACACACACACACACACACACACACACACACGTGATTACAATAAATTTAGTACGTTATATTAGTAAAGTAATAATCTAGTAGAAATGATCCTACTGTAGGTCTGTTTTGAAACTAGCTAGTCAGGAGACAGTAACAGCTAAACAAACTCACTGACAATCCAGTTACTTAACCTTTTCTACTTCCTATCTTTATTTGATAAAATGTATGAATTTCGATATTTGTTCATCAAAAATTATCTGTAACATTTTTTTTATTAGGTGGCCTTAACAACGGAATTAGTTTATCGTTACCAAGTGCCAATAAAAACCTTGGAAGAGGTGTTACAAAGTGACAAAGAGAAGCTGCAAGCTATGGAACAGGTAACATAATTATTTACATTCTTAGATTTACGAGATAAGTACCTAGCCTTTCATATAGGACAAGGTTGCATTTGTCGTTGGATTATTTTTTATAAGTCCAGAGATAGCTTAATCTGTAATCTTCTGCACGTGTATTTGACATAACTCTTAAACGGCCAGACCGATTTGGTTAAAATTTTGTATTTATTCAATAGGTTCTTAGGTGGTTTGAAATCACAATCGGACTCAATAGGCGACGTCATATATCCCAAAATTATGTGCAAATTTAGTTAATTATTATAGTATATAGCAGCTAGTTTATTATAATTAATTTAGAGCGAATGGACATGAATACTTTAAGGGGACAGTCTTTTAAGGTCAACCCACGGCGTTGACAGCTGCAGTATTTTCTCCTTTTTAAGAAGTTTGGTAGGAGCTTCGTACTTGCCAACGTTACTGATTTAATAATTTTGTCAATTGTCATACATATTATCATTGAAAGGCAAAATACAAAATTGTTATAAAACGTTTCTGCGAGAAATTCAGACAAAACATTAAATATATAAAACACTTAAACAAATTCCAAATTTTCTTAATACTTAATCTATGGAATGTGCACTACATTCATACTTACATCAATTCTACTTCTTATTTAACTGAAGTGCATGTACATTTTCCTTGAATAAAATTACCTTCAGAAGAACTAGGAGTAATAGATAATTAAAATCGGTTTTGCAATTAGGATTAGGTACCTGCCTGGTAGGCGAAAAAAAAGCCTGATTGCTACTAAACTTACTATGATGACGTTCTGTCCTAACTGTACTTGTACATAAGTCTTATAATTTGTGGGGCAGCCTATTCAAAAGAAATTGTAATTCTATTTTAGCCTACGCTTGTGAACGATCAGCTTACTCAAATGTATCTGGACTTGCAACTACAAGGACTTGATGCTAGATTAGCAGTTGATGAATGTGCTCTTCAGTCTACTTCTGATGACGAAACGGAGCCACATTCGTCTAAGGTAAGCCAATCAAAAGCAGTTATGTTTATGTAACAAATAGCTATAAGTGCTATACAAGGTTTTCAAAATTAGTGCTTGAAATTGTGCCTAATATTCTGAGTATTTAATTGAAAAATTAACAAAACTAGGGCTTAAAAAGTTATAGCATTTTTAATATTCCTTATTTACTTGTTTAAGTTCAATGACCCGCGCGCGATGTATGAATATCAGCTGTGAGCGCTCGGCTTTTAAGCGACAATAACGATATTCAATTTCCTAAATTTTATTTGTTTCTATTAATTATATTTTTACGTTTATTAGATGAAATATTCTTAATTATTTAGAGAATACATGGTATAAGTGTGAGCTTCACTATCTTATAACTAGATATATACGGGCTGATACATTAAAAGGACCAACCGAATTTCGAGAGACGATTTAAAACTGATGACACAAAAAATTCAAATGATTTATCCGACACAAAGTTCAAGCCACGGATATAACGTAGTACGTAATGAGAGCGCTTTGCTGAATCCCGCCGACTGCTATCGCATTTGCAGGCTGGTGACGTCATGACTCGTACTAAATACGACAAAGCATGACAATAAATTAACGATTAACATAACAAAACAATAATTGTTTCTAGAAGTGAATATTAAAAATTTAACAAAAATTAAAATAAAATTTTAAAATGTATACGCAACGATGTGCCAGACCGTAAAAACTATGCAAAAAATAACGTTATAAAATTGACTTGGTTCTAATATTGTGGTACGTTTCATCATTTGTCTTAAATAGCATAGTGGTTATCTTTTCATAAAAAAGTCATTTAAAGCACGAAGTTTTTTAAATATTTCTTATTAATTGTGCCGAACACTAAAAAAAATTAACACCTATCTTTTTAAACGGATATATGTTTTTTCTTAAAAAATAGTGTTTATCCATTTCTAATATCCTCTTGTCACATGACGACTGTTTTTTTATTGCAGATTGATCGCAAAAACCGGGAGCACAGTAACCTTGTTATGATATACGAAGAGAATTACCCTCTACCTCCAGAAGAACACGGCAGCGCCCTCGCTGTTGCCACTTCTTAGTGGTAAAGCCTATATTAGTTATTTATAAATATAAAAAACTTATATGTATATATCGTAGCCAGATTTAAAAATTAAGAATTTTATAAAATATTTGTTTTTTTTATGAAATTGTGATAATGACATTATCTGTATAAGATAATATTGTTTATTTTGTGCCATTTCAGTGGATGACTCAGGTATCCAATCTGATTGCCTATTTTTTTAAAAGTACATACTTAACTGTTTGTTCGCCATTACTTCATCTGTAGAATAGATTTTCCTCTGTGGTCTAGCGGTCCGGCATCGGACTTGACTTCTTGGGGTCCCGGGTTCGATTCCCGGGTCAAGCAATAAAAAATAGAAAAAATGTGTTTTTAATTTTCTAATAAAAATAAAGTTGTCCGGTATTGAATATGTGCCCGGTTGGGACTTAGTATATTTGGCTAGTCGTGGGTGCCCTGGTTGTGTCTCTGCCTAACTCTTCGGGGATATGGACGTGAAGATACTTTTTTTTAGAATAGATTTTCGTTCAAACTTTCATCCCATCATTCATTCATACAACAGTCATTTGGGAGTTAATACTTAAAAAAATAGCCTATGTCTGAATCCAGGTCTTGAACTAAATGCATATCAAATTTTGTCAGAATCAGTCTAGTGGTTTAGGTCTGAAAACTTAACAGCCAGGCAGCCACTTTCGCATTATGTATGAAAGTATGGAGTATGTGTGATTGCTTAGTGTGAGAAAAAGAACTTCTAAACTCAGAACTATTTCTTGAATGATTTACCATTGTTAACACCACCACACTTATGGTAAAAGCAGGCAAAACCACGGGCAATATATAATTATTATCTGTTGCCCGTGGTTTTGTCCGCTTTTTAAATTATTTCGTTCCCCCGCGGGAAAGGACATTAATAATATCCTGAAAATTAAATTGCACAAAATTAATGAAAAAGGTTTGAAAACTTAGTTTGATTAAAATCGGTTCAGTTGTTTCGGAGTTTATCACAAACATACATTATGTTGCAAGACATTTTTTTCTTGTAACGAAACATTTGCCGTTTACAATAAACGTTTTTTTTTAACAGGATAAATATCACGAAGCTATAGGCTACTACGGGTGGTTACTCTCCTAACAAAGATCTGATGTCGTTTACAAATATTACTGACTCTCTCTAATGTAAGGACCTATATTTCGTGTCTTCTGATGTCATTTGACAGTCAAAATGAAAGAGGCCTACACTAGAGAGAGACGGCAATACACAAAAATGTACCAATAATGTATAATATGTACAAATTTTACACATTTCGTGTCATTATAATTTTACATTAATTTTTTACAGTTGACGTCACATAAAAATTTCGAAGATTTAAATTAATATTTAAATAATAATTAATATTTTATGAATGATTAGTTGTTAGATTTGGCCACGATATACAAATTAAGATTATGAGAACTATACATTAACATCTTTATAGTAAGTACGCTAGGCTGATAATAACTAAAAAATGCAACTCATATTTGTCCTCCTTTGAGGTATTATCCTCTAAAAATTAAAAAAAAACTCATACTCCTTTGAAAAACTTCATATAAATTTCGTATTTGACGCGAAATGATTACTTTTATGTAACAACAACACAACAACAGTGATTGTTATGTTGGCGATAGGCTTGCCACCTATCACATTGTGGGACTTACTGTCTTCGGCTAGTCGTGGGTGCCCTGGTTGTGCCTCTGCCTAGTTCTTCGGGGATATGGGCGTGAAGATATTTTTTTTAATATATATAATTCGAGTTGAATTCTCTCTAACTTTCTACCTACTAAACAATTCAAAAATCAATTAATCACAGTAAAAGGCCCCCAACCTTGATAGCTTTTCTACAGAACCCAATTTGGAATTAGCTGTCACAAGTAATAAATGACAGCTACATATAAATTACTGTCAAAAATGTCAACCAAACTCCTTTAGGGTTAGAACTAAAGTGCAATAGTTATTATTAGTCCAGTGTACTAATACCACACCGAAGATATTGTTCAGTTGTGATAAGTTATAATGATTATTTGAAATTTATAATTGTTCAAATGTGACTAATTTTTAATCACAAATGATTGAAATTAATCATTGCGACAAATTTGTGAGCATCGTGTGTTTACGTCATGCGATCAGAGTTTTTGTCCTTGTTCATTGTAGATGTCATTGCGTTTGTTATTCCTTTTTGAGCTGTTTATATGTCAACCTGAAATTTGTACAAAATGTTTGCTATACAGTATAAGTAAATTTGTGAAGTTTTCTGTTATTTCGTATAGTTTGTGCATACGCCGAAACTACGTGTCTTTCATATGGACGTATTTCAATGGATCAGCTATAAACGTTATAATTAGTATAGCTATTAACAGCCAATCCCAGCTTTGCATGGGTGGACAAACTTCTATTTAAAGAAACCGCATCAAAATCCATAGGGACAGGATCAAGTAACAAATTGTATATTACTATTCCTGGCTTCATATTTTCGCTATGGTGTCTCATGTTGAGAGTAGATTAAATAGCAACGCCCCAATAACATCTATAGTGTCTTAAGTTTGTTTCTTGCTGCCAGAGTACCCCCTTGTTCGCCATCTTATAAAAAACAACTCACGAAACTTCAAATATCTTAATTAGACGCAAAGCTTGCATATTTGTATATAGTATAGATTTTTCTACCAAGACTTTATGACGTTTTTTTTTCAAACTATTCATCCAAATTTTCAAACTATTCGAACGCAGGCATAGCCAGCCAAATTGATATTTATTTGGGTTCGTATCATTAATAATTGATTATATAATTAATAATGATAACGTCAAAATAAATGTTTTTTTTAAATTATTAAGTATAACTCAAAACTATTAGTGAGATGTTGAGAAAATTATCGTAATACCTTCCCGGAATCAAAATTAACACTTACAAAATCATTTCGAAAAAAGTAATAGTGTCTTTCTGTTCAGACGCCTTTTCGAAACTATCCATACATATTTTTGTCATGTATAACCCTATCAAAATTAAAACTAAGCTTGATTCTGTTGAACTGCGCCCATCTTAAATAATATTCCTAATATGAACTTAAGGTATATGTGATATAATATCGATTGTTTTATTATGCATAATCGATAAGATATACATAAGTATAAAATTGTTAAAGCTATCCGTCGACATTAGAATATATCCCAGAAAAATATTTAGTGTAGGTCACAAAGACTGCCCTAAATATTTTTTTGTGGAATTCTTATAGGATAGATCCTATTACCGGATTATGGAAAAAAGTGAGACAATTTGACTGGATTTTTTAACTTAAGCCCAACTTGAAGTATAAGCTGTGATCGATTAAAGTCTATCTAGCGTTTATGGAGATATCTCAATGGTTTTATCCTGCGCGGGCGCAGCCAAAACCTTATTTTTTGGACTTTGAATAAATAAAACCAAACAGATTTTATTTTGCGTTTGGATATTTTGACAGTTACCCACCAAGTGGAAATGTATTTTTTTATATTTGACCTATTTATTTGGTTTACGCTATTAGTCTTAAATCAAAATTTAAAACTGCATTTCCTTGTCTCCTCTAATATGTAACAAGAGATGAATAAAAACACGCGTTGCCTCAATGTGTGAACGTGCTGTTATATTTATTAACTTAGTGCCGCAATTACGTAAAAATCGTGGAAGTATTAGCTTTCTGTTAAATTAGAAACTACATTTCTAATTATTCAGTAATAATTACAAATATTGCTTAGCATCTCAAATTATGTTATTAATTTTCTAAGTAATGTGATCTTAATTTTAAATCTGCGTCGCTGCTCAAACAGTTTTGCTATACAACATTTCCACATTTTTTTTATTATACAGTTCCTTTGATTATCGCCTTTCGTGTTTAATTGAAATGTATAATAGAACTGAGTAAAAGATTCATTTTATGTGAATATTAAAACGAATTAATACGCTATAGCTCATTCGCGTAAAGAAAATCGTGACGTCATCTACATAAGAACACCCTCAACCAATGAAATCGCAGTAAGTAATGTCATTTGTTATGACACTAATTTTCTTTGATTTCATTGGTCAAAGGAGTTAGTTTGATGGCGTCACATTCCTAATGTGAATACCTATAGCAGTAAACTCTCACAAAGTAACTGTTTACATATTATGGTAAAACTGTTACTATTAGATGTACAACAGCTTACTCTGGAGAGTATTAAAATGGCCTAGATATCGCTAACATAATCATTTGATCTCGGCAAGAGACTAAACCTTTTGTAGTTTGGTTTCTTGTATCTATTTAAACACAGTTGCCTACATTAAATGTGGGTAATGTGTTTGTTCCCTGAAGTTAATGGATCTAATATTACAGAGATTGTAATTTAGTATCTAAAGAAATACACCGTAGTTTTTACTGACTTGACATGTATAACTTACTTAACTATTATTGGAAATCAAAACAATCTGCGTGTTTGAAGTTTATGATTTTTTTTAGTGTAAGTAATATTGATTAAGATTTTTTTTGTTGTAAGAGTCATTTTTGAATTAGTAATGCCAAGAATACAGCTTAAAAAGATATTTAAATAAAGTATTCATTTTTGAATCTGTTTACATTCATTTAAAAATTTAATTTGATTATATTTGCTTTTAAACCTAAAATACAGTTACTGAGTTCAAATAATCAATGCATTTTTATGTTATGTTAAATTATGAAACATAATCTTCTCTACAAAAAGATCTTAGTATAAATCAATTGTAATAGTTATTACTTAAGATCTTCATGATTGTATTGTTAATATCAACCAGCCAAAATACAACCCTCTCAGGGTTGCAATTGTTGAAAATTCAATATACGACTAATATAGAAATTAAATATTTACTATATTAATCTTTACAAAAACACTTTATTTAAATATCTTTAAAAACTTAGCGTAACTAACAATAATAATGCGAGAAAAACTATTCGCTTAAACCTTCTAATGTACCTTTATTGAGGTGATCTACGTGACCATTGCCATCATATATGAAATATGTTTTTGGTAATTTGTACTAAACGCCAAACTATGGGCAGGCCTAAGAGCTCAAATTTTTAAAACTTAAGCTTAAATTTTGCATATTTTTTCTTTTGTGTTTTTTTTAAATTTTGTGTTTATCTATATATTAATGCGTGGAGCAAAAACTTCTGGCCCTTTTTTACGAAAATTGCGCTGACGGAGGAGCATAAAATTTGACACACTTATAGTTTATGTGTAGGAGAATTGCAGAACGCTAATATTTTTGAACATTAATGCTTATAAAGTACATTAAATCATAAAATAAAACATTACCCACACTACTATGCATTTGACACACACAAACAAATATATTGATGATAACGACAAAAGATCACAGATGGCGCACCATACAGTTTGGAAACAAAGTAGTTGGTCTTGAGGAATGAAGAAGGCGTTCTTATCAACGAGACTAAAATTTGCTATGGTCGAATTTCGACCAACGGGCGAACACTAGTACATTTAAATAATATATCTTTGTCTTTTTTATATAACCTTTGGATATTTTGGTGTTTAAAATAATGTTCGTTTGATATCAGATGTATTAAAGGTGTTTTACTAAAATGAGCTGCAATTTTTGTGTCAATTAACCAGCCACACCATTAAATTCGAATACAATGGATTTTGTCTACGTATATCAATCTAAATCCAGATTAATCCGAAATCTATGTCACTATCCTCCAGTAGTGGATGTTAGGGATGTTACATCTATGTGTTACAATTTTTGTTGTGTTATTTTTGCTTTAATACCTTAAACAGGGCCTGTCCAGCAAATGTTTTGGTCGTTTAAAGCCGGGTACAGTACAGTGTTACACAAAGGTCTTTACTTTTTCGAGATCTGTTATATTTTAATTAGTCTTAGTACGAAGAGTGTTAAACAAATAATTGTTTGCTTATTGAAATATTCATTCGTGTTAAAAATAAATGCTACATTTACAAGCGAAATAATTATGAATAATTTTTTGTTCAAAATTTTATATTCATAGTTCTTTTTTATGTTGTTGTTTAATAATAAAAGTTATAGATTTAAGATAAAGTAAGCTAATAATCAGAAGAGGTTATTAGGAAAAATGATAAATTTAATTGTATTTCTTTTATAATGGGTTTTGAATTTGATAATTATGATTTAATTGTGCCAAAACAATTAGAAAGTATTGTTTTCAATTAAAATGTTATATGTGGTTGAAATATAAAGTTATATCATGCTAATTCTATTATAATATAAATACTTTAATGTCGTGCTAAAACTTGTTTCATTCTTATAAGTTTTTAGGATAATCGCGAACAAGTCACAAGGCTCTCCTTATGGTAAGAGGTAACCTTATCAAACATTTAAAAACTTAAACACATGTCTTACTGAACATTGTTTAAAATTAAATTCTGAACCTATAATATGCTGCTAATCCACGTGCTCTGTGGTCTAGCGGTTCAGTTGTTGCACTTGACTGCATGAGGTCCCGGGTTCCAATCCCGGGTCGGGAAACGAAAAGAAAATTGTGTTTTTTCAAATTTCTAATAACAAAAAACGTTGATCGGGATTGGATATGTGCCCGAATGGCCATAGGCACGTCACCTATCACGTCGTGGGACTTAGTGTCTTCGGCTAGTCGTGGGTACTCTAGTTGTGCAACTGCTTACCTCTTCGTGGATATGGGTGTGAAAATACTATACTATACAATACATACACGTAACGTTTTCTTGGTTTAATGTCAATTTTAGATAGTGTTTAGTTAAACAGGCGTTTACATATTATTATGTTGTAACGCGGAATATGCTATAGATACTGTATAAGATCTAGATTTTTTTAAATGTTTTTTTTATGTTATAGGAAGACAAACAAGCAGACGGTGACGCCGTCTAGAGACACCAAAGGTGGTAATGGTGCGTTGCCAACCTGAGACCGGGATGTTAGGCCTCGAGCAAAAGTAAGTTTACCGGCTACCTTACCCTCCGAACCGGAACACGTCAAGACGTTATGGCGGCAGGATTAGGTAAGGTGGTGGTACCAAGACGGGCGAGTCGCTGCAAAACATTACCACCTAGTCAGATGTCACGGTGTTAGTGATGGTAAGCCTATGATCGCCTTTTAAGAGCTGTCTGGCAAGGAAGGCAGATGGTCTATTCTGCAAAAGAGCCTTGACCTACACGAGGCAAAATCAAGATAACGCCACTAGCCAATCGTGAGTCTCGGCTTCGATTCCGAAGGGGGGCAGACATGTAGATATTCATCACGAATATCGTAATGATTCTGAATGAATGATCAGCATTTCTGGGGCTGGATTTATCAATTTATTTCATAAGAAAAGTGATACTTGTACCTAGTTCTATCTGGTAGGTACAAGTATCACTTTACCTTTATGAAACAATAATATTTAGGAAATAAATTTATAAAATTATTCTGCATTTCTTGGGTTTATTATTATTAAAATTAATTATTATTAAATCCAGGCTCAAGAAATGCATTCGTATCGTTAATAAACCCATGTCAAGCATAAATCTAACTTGTTTTCTTTAGGCCAAATTAAATTTTATTAATTTAAATTTGTATTTGTTTAAATCGACCGGCTACCGTGTTCTCCAGATTGGAACACAGACATTACGAAGAGAGAAATAGACGAATGAATGTACCTAGACGAATTGCTACGCACATTGATATTAGCTATTGTTCTCACGTGTGAAGTAATTTCCAGATGTTGCTATTAGTTCTCACTAAGGTAAGTAAGTGGTGTTTTGGCGCCATCGTGAAAGATCGAAGATTAGTTTTTTCGTAATTATAGAACATAGTGTAAATTATCAGTACATTTAGTTAATTTCGGTGGTAATTAGTTCAATTTTATTTACTTTAAGTGCACAAGTGAAATATTTATAAAGAAATTAGTGTATCGTGTCTTTCTTCGTTGCCGTCTAATTTCAATAAATGAGCTTGAGTAATGAGGCCACCGCTTTACTCAAGACCCTGACATGACTTATGACTGTTAAAAAGAATTGATTAATACGGAAGACGCGGCAGCATGGTCTAAAGGTCTTAGCCGCCCCCAGAAAGGGGCAAAGTACCGTAACTTAAAGGCAATAGTCATCAACCTTAGAATTACCTCGACCAATCAAATTGTAGAAAATTAAAATTTTTAGGATTAATGGATTGGGAGTGATCTTGACGTCACTATATTCGAGTGATTCGAACGACCTGTGGTGTTGGTATTGATGTTTTCTTTGCTTTATGTATGTTTTTTTTACCTTTTTTTTGTGATATTGTAAGTCAAACAAGCAGAAGGATTTCCTGATGGATATTAGACCTCGCGCTACCTTATCCTCCGAACCGTAAAACGTCAACGCCAAGCACTGACGTTATGGCGACAGGAATAGATAAGGCGGCGCTGAAGTTTGCAGGTGCCTACACAAATAATAACAACCTATATTCATACTTTATAACAATATGCTATGCTATATACTAAAACTGTACATACTATAAACGAGGATATAGTAATTTATCTATCTATTAATACGTGAAGGAAAAGCTTTGAACCCCTTTTTACGAAAATGAGGAGTATGAATTTGGCAAACTTGTAGTTTATGTGTAGGAGAAGTGCAGAACGCTAATATTTTTTAATAATGCTTATACAGTACATTATATCAATAACTAAAACATTACCCACACTACCATGCGTTTGACACACACAAACAAATATATTGATGATAACGATAAAAGATCACAGATGGCGCTATAAAAAGTCGGGAACAAAGTAGTTGGTGTTGAGAAATGTACATGGCATTCTTATTAATAAGTTATTAAAATTTATTATGGTCGAATTTCGACCAACGGGCGACCACTAGTTAAAATAAACTTCCATAACTTAAACATGTGCGAAGCCGCGGGTAAAAGATAACATACATAAAACAAAACGTTGTTTTTATTAGAAAAATAAAAAATAAGGTACCTGCGCCTAAGGTAGCCCAGTTTTTAAGATGGCCCATTTACAATGTTTTGAACTTTTCAAAGATTGAAAACGTTAAATTACTACTCATGGAAAATGCCTATTAAACGTGGTGATACCATTTAAAAGGCTTACTCATTGACAACGGAACCCTAAAAAACTTTTCGTCAGTTCAAGGAATAGTTCAGAATGTCTCGTCTGGTATCTGCAAAGTTCTGTTGAACATTTTTCACACGGAGCATATTTCAGCATGTTCTTATTTACAAACATACCTTGTTATAAGTTTCATGTTGTGTCGTATTATTTCCTGTGAATGTGTTTAGAAAAGGGGCCATTACTAGCATTTGGAAGTATTGTAGAAGAAGAGAAGTTTTTAGATAAATATTTTATTCACCGCCTTGTTGGTCGACGAGATAGAATAGGTCCTCTAAGAAACGAGTTTAGTTCCCGACCTGGGGGTTGATTATGTATCTCAGTTGTCAACTCAAAATGGTAATGGTACAGTGTAAGCTGTCAAATGACGTGTTTTATATTTGCTATCTCCAGTGACCAACAGAAATACAATAGAGATAGCAAACACAAATGACGTCATTTGACAGATATTTGATGTACACTTTTCGATTTTTAGTTGGCCACTGAGATACATAATCACCACCCTAGTCGGGTATTTTGATTATTTGACCGCCTCGATGGTCGAGTGGCTAGCGTACACGCCTAACTACACCCAACAATAGCGAGGATTCGTCTCGATTCCTGTCGGGGGCCGGCATTTGTCATGAAAATTTATATGTCTGCATTTTGCGGGACTGGGTGTTTATGAAATATATTCTGGTATCTAGGTATATATGTATTTCTTTGTATTACTCGTAATATCGTTGACTAACACCCATAACACAGGCATATAATTTGCTTACTTTTGGGTTAAATTCAATTGGTGTAACTTGTCCAGAAATATTTGTTTATTTATTATTTCTATATTATATGGTACTAAAAAATATATGATGTACATAAAAAAATGGTCAAGTGCGAGCCGGACTCGCGCACCGGCGGTTCCGTGCTAATCTCTGTTATGTAGTAAAAGTTCACCCATAATGACATTTTACTGCCTGACGTAGTATCTTCTTCACGCCCATATCTTCGAAGACATTGGCAGATAGAGGCACAATGCTTAGGTGATAGAGGCATAATGTCTTCGGCTAGTCGTGGGTGTCCTGATTGTGCATCTGCCTACCCCTTCGGGAATATGGGCTTGAAGATACTTTATTTATGTGTATACCTATAATTGACTAACACCCAAAAGTTTTTTTTTTCTGAAAAATTTACACCTAGTTAGCACAGAACAATTTTCGATAAACATTAAAGCAGTTTGTTGGTGATGCGCTTATATACATAATGTATATAATGTTATTATTTGCTTATTTAGTGCTTTGTATATAATTAGTTTAAATTATATTAGTATCAGTCTCTTCTTCTTATTTTCATAAATAAACATCAGAAGTTAAAATATTAACTTCTGATGTTTATTTATGAAAATTTGAAATTATCTGGTTTGTCCAGGGATATTTATTTTTCTTGGACCGGTTCCGTTCCGATTTAAAGAAAACAAATCAACTGACTACCTTCCAAGCAAGTGATATGACTAGGAAATAGAATTTTCCGAAGACTCCGGTTTGATCTATTTTTACAGTAAAAATGTAGAAAGTGGATTCTGTACATATTTTTTTATGACATTGGAAGGCAAACAAGCTCGCAAGTTATTAGGTGAATTTAAATTGACAAAAAGTACATATTTAGTTCTCACAACTTTTATTTAAATTGAATATTTTTTTAGAAACCCAATAAGTTAATATTTAGTTTATATTATGGTGTTCTGCAATATCTACTAACGGGCACTTATTTCACAAGAGAACCGGCTTGATGATATCTTTTTACTGTTTTAAATGTCAAAGTTTAATGCGTTTTGGGATTATTTTTTTTATGATATTGGTAGGCAAACAAGCAGACGGATTTCCTGATGTTAAGGAATTCACGCCGCCTAGAGACACCAAAGGTGGTAATGGCGCATTGCCAACCTGAGGCCGGGATGTTAGGCCTAGAGCAATTAAGTTTACCGGCTACCTTATCTTCAAAACCGGAACACGTCATGACGTTAGGGCGACAGGAATAAGTAAGGCAGTGGTACCAATCCGTGCAAGTCGCTACAAAACTCTACCACCTAATAGGATGTCACGGTGCTAGTGGTGCTATTCTCGCCTTTTACAAGCTGCCTGGTGGAAAGATAGATGGTTTGAATAGACCCGGAGATCGCACCCGAGACCCCAAGTTCGGGCAATAGAATTATTGCCCGAACTTGGGGTCTCGGGTGCGATCTCCGGGTCGGGCAACAAAATAATATTAGAAAATTTATGTTTTAAATTGCCCGGGATTAGATATGTGCCATGTTGGCGATAGGCTTGCTACCTATCACATTGTGTCTTCGGCTAGTCGTAAGTGATCTGGTTGTGTCTCTGCCTACCTTTTCGCTGATATAGGCGTGA
>NJDD01000813.1:920829-950399 GCA_002245505.1 Calephelis nemesis
TATAATAGTTACATATAAATAGTCAAATAGAACCAGAGTTTAAAACCAGGTGCCTATGTATATCACCGAAGTGCTTGCACCTGTTAAGTATCGAACCGGATACACGAACGGTGGCGTAAAGCATGTACAGTACTACTAATTAAATTATGCGCTTCGGCTTTACACTTTTTACTCTTTTTACACTGTATACTTTTATTTTTAAATTGGCTGACTTAATCTAAATTTAAGCTAAATGATTAATTATGTGTAATAACAACTCTATATAGATATCTTTAAAATACATTCGGACTTCCGAAGCTTGACGAATATAGCCGAAGCGCATAATTTAAATAGTACTGTTGTACTCGTTTTCTAAATAAAAAAAATTACTGTTTTTAGTAATAACGAGTTCATTAAAATAATTAATCTAAGGATTGTAATAAAATATATTTTTTATTTCTTTCTTTATTGTACACAATTTTTGAAATAAAACATGGACAGTGATAGACGCAAATGCATAAAAAGTGGGCTGACCTCTAGGTCTACAGATTTCTTCCAGCCAACCCTAAATTAGAATTTGTTATGAAACAGGGGAAGGCATCATACACAATAAAATATAAACAACCTAAACATAATTATAATATAAAAAAGTACTAATGCGTCCCGCCCCGGCTTCGCACGGTTATGAAGTATATATATTTAAACTTTCGTTTTCACTTTATCTATTAAAAAAACCGCATCAAAATCCGTTGTACAGTTAATAAGATTTAAGCATACAAAGGGACATAGATACACAGGGACACAGGAAGAGACTTTGTTTTATACTACGTAGTGATAATATTAATAAAATTAATAAATCTATATAAATAAGAAACCTGAAAACCGTAAATATTCCCAAGTTAGTTTTAAGTTATGATTTGCACAAAATGATAAAAGATGGCGTCGCCTCCTCAAAGGCTTAAAGACAATACAACATTTTCATTAAGTGTTTTTAGATTACAATTTTATTGTGCACCAAATACACAGAAATGTGTAAGATGGGTACATTACCAATAAAACCTAATTACTTTTGATAAACGACAAAACATATTTTTGCATTGAATTTTTCAATTTTAACATTAAACGCAAGGACGTGCTGTTCGTAGAGTTACGCACACATGTAAACGCGATAAGTAACAGTGTTACAATATTGTAATTAAACTCACACAACGACGATGGCTAACCGGCCGTAGCTCTACCTGCGCCTGAGTCGCATTCCGTTTGTTACCTTCGTGATTGGCCGGCAAACCTGCGAAGGCTTTATACAGTGTTATACGTCAATGTAGAAAGTTGGACGTGTTCTAGTGAATATTTTGGTGAAAGATGACTACAGCCTGTAAGTGGTTTCTTTTTTTAAATTTGTTTCGATTTTTGAATGTTTAAATAACGATTTTTAAAGTTGATTTGAATTTCGAATCTCTATATGTTTTTTTTTTACAAAAATACTCTATCTCTACTAAGATTTACAGTGCAATGTAATTTAAAATACTAAAAAATATTTTTTATGCAATGAGTAATCTTGTTTTTCCTCTTAAAACTGCGACGTTTAAAAATAAGTTGATGTAAGATCATAGACAATGTTGTAATAGTCATGCGCCTGATTAGACGATTATTTTCCTGTCAAATTGATAAAACAATAAAAATATATTGTTTTGTATCCTACATTTTGTTAAAAAACTGACACAAATTCTTAGCCGCCATATTGAATTTAGCACAACTTAATTTCACTTTTTCATAGTTAGTAAAATCTTTGATAATGGCAAATAAAAACATTTGATCCGCCATCTTTGCAAATTTGTCAGGATTGAGATTAATGTTACTATTTTTTTTATATCAGACGAATATTGGAGCGTAGCTAGATTTTACTGGTAAAAGGAAAAGGTAAAACAATAGCTGCTTGTCTATTATAAAAAATATTTAAGGTAATCCTAGCCAAAGCTAATAGGTACATACATTTATTGTTAAGTCTAAAACAAATAACTTTCAGTTAAAAACCACAGATTAAACACTTTGGAAATTTCTGAATTTTTTGAAAGTAACGTCCATTTTATCATATTGTTAAGAATGTTTCATACGTTTTTGTCTACTATTGTAGACGTTTAGACTATACTTAAAGGATCATCATCAGCCATCACATTCGCATTTAAAGATCAACCTTGACATAAAGTGAACATTATTATTCTAAGTTAGTAGGTAATTAAATTTATCCGTGTTGAAACATCAATGGCTTTTGCTCTAAACAATATTTAATTTATATCGTGTCTTAGCATATAATGAAAGTATAACAGCATATTCTGCTATATATTATATATATCTCGCAGAATCTGTGCACATTTTCATGTTATTTCATCTCTTGTTGCTCTCACTTTTATTCTCACTCCAACTTGATAAGTATACAAATTTATTGATGTGGTTTTGGCGCCAACGAGAGAAAAGATGGCAGCAGTTTTTAGTGAATTTTTGTTGCACTAAGTACAATTGTGTTCAGTTAAACTCCACAAGTTATAAACTCATGAAGAATCTTGTATAGTCTATTCCATTGTTCCCGCCAAATCTCGCTAAATGATCTTCAGTAAGTAGGCTATCCAGGCTTTACCCAAGTCCTTGACATGCCTTTCTATGTTGATTTATGACTGATTTTGAAAAGCTTTAACCCGATTTTGTTGATTCGGTTAAAATGTAAACTTTAACTTACCCAATGGCAGATACTAATGGCTAATGCCAAAACCAAAACAAAAACCATCAATCTAGATGTTAGACGTTTAACAGCGATATGCCTAGGTGATAAGAGATAAGGCAGTAGTACTAGAACCAGCAGTTTCCCCAGTGTTGTTCCAGTAGGGCTACTCTTGAATCTCGATGTCATGCCAATTGGAAATTGGAATCGTATATGTCGCTTTAGGTACTTTGAATACAGCACTAGATTATCAACGTTCAATAACAAATAAATTCAATGAATCCGATAAAATAATTTACTGTTTACTATTAACTAAAGGTAATAATTCGTCTGTATTGTGTTCAGGAGTACCTACACTGACAAACTCGATTCCAATTCCCAATATTGCTTGAATCGAGTTTCTAGAGCAGGGGTGGGCAAATTACGGCCCGCAGGCCGGATCCGGCCCTTCAGAGGTTTTAATCCGGCCCGCCGAGGGTTTTTTTTAGCAAAAATATGATCCTCCTTAAAAAGATTAATTGTCGAAATGTTAAAAGACTGTTGAAATTTGAACAATGAACGTACTGAATCGATACTTCAAAGATATAATAAATAGATATATTGCGTAGTTCATATTACGTTAAGACTTCATGAATAGATTTTATTTTAATATATGATTGCAAAATAAAATAAAAAATGCCTTATATTATCTTTATACAACGTTTTATAATCGTAATATTTACTGTTATTTTTAGGTGTTTTAATAAACCGGCCCGCCTCAAGATTAATTATAATTTACTGGCCCGCCACTAGATTTTTTTAACTTACCGGCCCGCGGTCAAAAGATTTTGCCCACCCCTGTTCTAGAGTAACCCAACAGGTCCCCCGAGTGGAATAGATCACCTAGCTTCCTACCAGGTAGCTCGTAAGAGGTAAACAAGTGACAAATTGGTTATTACCAAGAAGACCAGTAATGGTAGAATGCTGTATGCTAGTTTTCAGGGTAAGGTTCCACTGCCTTGCCTATTCCTTCCATAATGAATCTGTCTTGTTCCGGTTCAGAGGTCAGGGTAGCCAGTAAACTTGCACCAAAGGCCCAGAAGCCCGGGTACGGGGCAGCGACATACCCACAACATTTATGATCTCTATTTAGGCCACAGTCATCTTACCATAAGAAGAGCCATGAGCTTGTTCGCTATCATAATATCACATAGAAACCGTATTATCTTTTCGTGTCATAATGACGTCTTTGCTCGTCATTACAGTGTTCCAGTTTGAAGAATAATGCAAATAATAAAGTTACGAAAAATTATAGTGGTTGCCTAGTAACTGCTCTAAAGTAGCCATATCCTTTATCTCAGAAAGGTTATTAATACTGGCTGTAAGTTAGTAGTAGATATTTATTGTCGTGGACACCCGAGACATCATTTTTTTAACTTTTTTTTAATTTGTTTAGTGTTTTATTAATCATAGCTGGCTGATACGCGACCAGATGGTATCTTCGTTCATTTCTAGTTCTCTAGGACCTATTACCGTTTTAATAGGTTTCTTACATCTACATAACGGTATTAGTGCTAATCAACAGATGTTCTTTGATGATATCTGTGACATCTTTATTAGCGTAAACAATTTTATAGGCGTTTACGATGATTGCATTTTCAATCGACTCCAAAAATAAGTAACCGTTTTTAAAAAGAAGGTGCTTTAGTATCTTCACGTCTATATCTCCGAAGAGGGAGACAGAGGCACAACCAGGGCACACACGATTAGCCGGAGACACCAAGTGCTACATTGTGATAGGTGGCAAGCCTTGCGCTAACCGGGCACACATCCAATCCCGAGCAACTTTTTTTTGTTTGAAAATTAGAAAAACCACATTTTCTTTTTGTTGCCTGACCCGGGAATATAACCTAACCCATGAAGTCATGTCCAACACCAGGACCGCTAGACCAAAGAGGCGAAATGACTTACATTTTAACCTGTGCTCGCCTCATACAAGCTGCCTGGTAGAGAGACAGACGGTTTTCTGTTATTATTTCAATTCGACTGGATATTTTTACATACAAACAAGTATACATATCTTCACGTCAAGTCACTTAAGGGTTAGGCAGAGATTATCGAGTGCCAAACCTCACAATCCTAACAGACCTTTTGCCTTTCTGGATGTTTTGAAATGTCTTTTACGGTTTCACTTAACCAATCATGATCGTATTTTTATGGTTTTTGTTTCGGAAAATAGGTAATAGTTTTAAGGAGATCCTTTATAAATTTTATTAAGATCCGACTAGTGGTGTGTGAGTGACTCAAAACTACTCAAGAATCACGAGATAGATCTTGATAAGATATGTATATAATAAGACTAGCGGCCCGCCCCGGCTTATATATATAAAATATAAAATGAAATAATTTATAAAAATTTTGTTCATGTTTGGGTTAATTGAGTAATTTATTTCTTTAATATCCACTAGCGGCCCGCCCCGACTTCGCACGGGTACAAAATATCCATATTAACCTTCCTTCTCAATCATTTTATCTATTAAAAGAAACCGCATCAAAATCTGTTGTGTAGTTTTAAAGATTTAACCATACAAAGGGACATAGGGATAGAGGAAGTGACTTTGTTTTATACTATGTGATGATATAAGAAGATTCAGAGTCATGACCTGCCTTTCGAAAAGAGAATTATTAGAGAGTTGGAGTCGATTCTTTCAGTCTGGAAGAATCGTGTCAATTGCACTCGATACTCTCTGCCTAACCCTCAAGGGATTTGGCGTGAAAATAAGTACCTACGTATTTATCCATTAAAAGTACATTTGTAATGTAAAATACGTAACCTCATAAAACGGAAACCTTAATGATGTTCGAGCTCTTATCAGCCTAATTAGTAATTACCTGACACTCTACATTCTTATACTTCACTAGTTGTTGCCTGCGGCTTCGTATACATTTTGAAGTGACTTTGTGGTTAGTGCTGGGAACTATACATTTTTTCGCAGTAGAACGTATCCTTAATGCAGCTCTATCCAAAGTTTTGTAAAAATTCGTTCGTTTTTTTATGATATTGGTAGGCAAACAAGCAGACGGATTTCCTGTGTTAAGAAATTCACGCCGCCTAGAAATACCAAAGGTGGTAATAGTGCGTTGCCAACCTGAGGGCGGGGTGTTAGGCCTCGAGCAAAAGTAAGTTTACCGGCTACCTTACCCTCCAAACCGGAACAAGTCATGACGTTATGGCGGCAGGAATAGGTAAGGCGGTGGTAGCAATCAAGGCGAGTCGCTGCGAAACTCTACCACCTAGTCAGACGTCACGGTGTTAGTGACGGTAAGCCTATTACGAGCTGACTGGCAGAAAGGCAGATGGTCTATTCTGCAAAGGAGCCCGGACCAACACGGGAAAAAACGACGGGAACACGGGGCGATTAATTGTTTTCGAAAATTACAAATATTTATTTAAAAAAATCAATTCGTTTTCCCTTTTTTGCTTATTTATTTTGGTGTACTAGTTATTGTCAGGAGAAGGATCTTAAGAAAAAATCAAAATTCATAGTTAACGTTAGAGCCCTGTTCCTATAATCAACGAAGCGTAATCCGTTAGTTTATGTATATGTTCGTTTTAAGTTGCTCTTAAGTACAAATAATGCTGAGTTATATCCATAGTCAACGAACGTAGTTAGATTTTTTACTATTTCGTACAAAAGAAAACCGTTCGTAAGCAAATACGTCTTGTTTCTTGAGTATAGTAGCATCTGTCAGATTAGGTAGTGTAATATTAAAAACAAATTACTGTTATTCCAGTTAAAATAATTTTTTTTTGGTCATTTGATTAAATACAGCGTGTATTCAACATATGTATATGTTGAATCCTTATTATATCCTCGCCAAATCCCTTCGGTTTGATCTGGGAAACTTTAACTCGTACTTAGCCAGGTTTAAAAAAAATCACAACAAATAATGGCGCCTCACCGCCGCCATGTTTATTTTTAATGACTTATATTTTACCGCCTCTCGTAGAGAGGCTAGCGGACACGCCTGACGCTACCAATCATTCGCGGAGCTCGGGTTTAATTCCTGACAAAGGCAGACATTTGTGTGATAAACATTGATATTGCTGGTTTTTAAATAAAATTTATAAAAATCAAGAAAACCCATTTTCACGCCTATATCCCCGGTGGAGTAGGCAGTGTCACAACCAGAACACCCACGACTAGCCGAAGATACTAAGTTCCACCATGTAATAGGTTACAAGCCTATCACATTGTAGGAGTTAGTTATTTTTATTAGAAAATTAAAAATATATTTTTTTGTTGCTGCCCGACCTAGGGATCGAAGCTGGGGCCTCAAGAAGTCAAGTCCCACGTCGGACCGGTAGACCAGAGGCAAAACTATATAACATATTATAATAGGCGATAAATTTATGAATACAAGTTGCCAAATCGTATTGTTTTGTAGTATGAATCAATACATTAGAAGAATTAATTATTTACTCAGTTTTGAGGTTATTTAGATGTTTTTTTGATGTTCTAAGATACAAAACTAGCAATAGTTTTCGCGATGTTGTACTCTGATTTAGACTCTTAGTCAACGTGTGAAAATCTATCCTAGTCAAGGAACACAACAATACAGACAACTGACACTGACTGACTGACGATGGCTGTAATGAAAAGCAGATCAAGTAATCTTAAAATTAAAAAAAAATCGCAAAGCCTATGGAGAGATTTTCATAAATTTAAGAACCATCGCTATCTTGTCCGTTTTCAAAAAAAAATTGCACACACACATACAGACAGAGAAAACTCTAGTTTTGCGACGAGAGGGTGCAAAAATGGCATCACAATAATTGTTTAGGGGCTCTATAGCTTTAGCTATATAGATATCAATTTTCACCAAAATCAGTTTAGCTGTTTAGCCGCGAAAGAACAATAGACAGACTGTATGTAATGGATAACATTAGTATTGATATTTTAAACAAAGTCGGTTAACAAGTCACAACACTTATAAATAGACCGATTTTGAGAATATTTTAAATAGGTGTGAAAGTTAAAAAAATACATGGCATAGGCAAGGAAGCTATAGGATTTGTATTTTAACGCCCGTATCGACAGCGAGCCAGGCAGAGGTACAATGTCAAAATCAGTCCATCCACTGAAGAACTACAATACCATAGACAGACACTCATGCTCACATACACATACCTACACACACACACACATATAACAGCCCTCGTTTCGCGTCAGGGGTAAAAAAGGTCTGATCAAAATGAACATTGAGTTAAATGAGAATTCCAGCTTGTTTCGGTGTGAGTGCGGAACCTTTGTTCGGGCAGGTGAGAAAACGACGTTTGCTGTTCGGTGTAATATCCGGCCCAGAACAGTATTCCCCAATCATATCCGGCTACGTTCCGGGCGCGGCGTCGCTGACATATTGCCTGCGATTTGTTTGCTCCGCTTTGGAAGAAGATGGCTGAATGATGTATTTCACACGTTTCACTACTTTTGCTTGTCGGTTAGTAGGTTTTGTGTGAAAAATCGAGGTAGTTTACTTAATCGATTTGTAAGTGATTTAAATAATGGTATTTGTCCGCATTTTTCTCAGTTTAGGATAAACACGATTTTTATAAAAAATTTCACTTTCTATTATAGACCTTTGGGATTTGATTTTTGAAAAAAGTAGCCTATGTTAAATCCGAATCTTTATATAGATATCAATTTTTACTAAAATCAGTTCAGTCAAGAATAATACACAGACTGTCGTGTGTTACATATTTATAACATTAGTGTGGATATTCAAAACAAAGCCGGATCATAAGTCACAACACTTATAACTTGATCAATTCTGAAAGTATTTGATAAGGTCTGAAAGTTAAAAAAAAAGTTATGGCATGGGGTAAGAAGCCATGGAATTTTTATTTTCACGCCCATATCCACGGCGAGTTTGGCAGAGGTACAATCAGGGCACCTACAATTAGCTGGACATACTAGATCTTACAGTATGATAGGATAGATTATCTAATCCCGGGCAACGAAAACTTGGAAAATTGAAAAAAAAAACACGTAACGGTTTTGGCGCTACACTACTATATCAATTAATGGAGTTTTGGCATTAAATTTCGTGTTTATATTGAGTGGAATTAGTCAATTTTGATGGCATTTTGTACAATTTCGTTCAGTGAAAGTGCACAAATGAAATAATCATTAACAAATTAGCGAATCGTGTATTTCCTCGTAGCCGCCAAATCTCACTTTATGAGCTTGAGTAATGAGGGGACCGCTTTACCCAAGACCCTGACATGACTTACTGACAACTTATCTTATATATAAAGTTCTCGTGTCACAATGTTCGTTCCCCTACTCCTCTTAAACAGCTTGACTGATTTTCATGAAATTTTGTCAGCATATTCAGTAAGTTTGAGAATCGGCCAACATCTATTTTTTATAACCCTAAGTGATGAGGGTGAATCTTTTTCATACCCCTTACTGATAAGGGTGAATCACCCCAATTTTTTCATAGCAGAACAAAGGGTCAGTTAGTGACTAATTATAATTGAATCCTGATTTTAGTAAATTTGATGCAAATTTCTATTTGACCAATGGCAAAACGCTAACATGAATGCCAAAGCCATTCAAAATGGAATCCAAAGTAACTAAAATAATTACTAAAAAATAATAGTTTAAAAAAACTAAAAATTAGAAAATGACATTTCATGACATAGCGTTTATGTTACAGTGGGAAAGGATCGAAAAATCGCCTTAAAAATTTTACAAAATTTGAGTTTTTAACAAAATAATTTAATTTAAAATAAAAAATGTGGACAACTATGTTTTGTTATATGGCTATGGTTTTCAGGCTTATTTTTTTAACGTGTGGAAATCCATCAAGCCCGCCACTTTCGGGGTAAGTGGAGGACTATGTCAGACTCCTACCAACCTTCCTACAAGCCTTCCTAGTCCAGAGGAGGGGGATGATTTCCAGGCCCAGTTCCAATAACATTCAAACCCTCGTTACCGCTCATTCGTCGAAAAGTAACAATTCATCACTTATAACTCTACAAACGTCCTGTTAACTCCCTACAACGAATGTCCGTAGTTAGATATCTTACCCTCAGATATCAAAGGTTAAACGTACAAAAACTACCATCCGTAGCCAAAACGACTCGTTTCTCGAATTACCAGCCATCAGCCCCTCGCAATTATTCCGCAACGTCACGTACACGGAACCTGTCGGGATTGTACTCGTTACGGTAACAAAAATACATTTATGTATGAAATTAATGATGATTGTAGTTTAATTAAAATCTGTTCAGCTGTAACGTATACGGTAAAACGTTACTTAGCTATATATGTTTGTTAACCAACCTCAAAAGAAGGAAGAGGTGATAAATTCGTCACTAATTTTAGGGTTCCCTACCAAAGGGTAAAAAAAGGGTATTACTAAGCCTCCGCTGTCTGTCTGACTGTCTCCAGGCTGTATCTCATAAACCGTGATTGCTAGAAAGCAAATGTTTTCACAAATGATGTATTTCCGTTGCCGCTATAACAACAAATACTAAAAATAAAAAAATATGTATTAATAATAAAATATTAACTCTTTACAATAAACTTGTTTCTTTCGTATATTTTGCTCAATATTAAAAACGGTAACTTTCAACAAACCATCCAGAATCAGATTGACATATGCATCCGAAATTTAATCGATATGGATGCAGTTATTTAGAAGAGACAAACGCACGTACATTATTATTTAAAAAATAATTAAAGAAAAACAAACACTAATTGAACATAAGTATATTTAAAACATCATTTGGTTTTGCTGTTTACTTTCAATGATATAATAACATTATACTTTAATAACTAATTAAGTAATTAATTTGTAATAAATAGTTAATTATTAATTAAACTAATAATTAAGGTTTGGGGGCCAACTTATTTATACGTGGATATAAAGGTCGCAGCATCAGATTTTTCAAAGCACCATTAACATTTTAGGTGTTAATAGTTAATATGAAATGAGGGATTTGATTTAAAAAAAACATTCAAACTAAAGAAAAGTTCCTATTTGGATTAAAACTTAGTAAAAATTAGATAAATTTTGGCAAAAACACAAAATGGCGGCCGGGAACTAAGCCAGGCTTCATACAAAAAGTTCAATCCCCTTCAGTATTTAATAAAAGTTGTATTAGTATTGTAAACTTTAGGTCTTCTGAGTAGGATAGACCAAATGTCTCTGCTAGGCAGCTCGTATGAGACGAGCACATGTATTTTATAGCCCATTACCCACAAGACTGCTGCTGGTAGAGTGTAGTGTCATTTTCAGGCCCGGAGGGTAGGATAGCCGGTAGTAAGTAAGGTAAGCCTAATGGCTTAAAACCCTGGCATCAAGACAAGGATCCACCTTATGTTTAAGTCATCTGTAGGCCTCGGTCAGCTTCTTATTAGAAGAGTCGTATGCTTGTTGCTGTCTAATAAGGCATCTTTGGAGATGTTTTTAGACTTTTACACTACTTTTAGTTATAGTTTTCTTAAGTAGTAGTAGTTAAAAGCTTTATATAGTTTGTTTCTTCTCCCGGATTTGTTGAGGTTAATGGAAGACCATGGATAACATTTAAAAATAAATATGGCAGCCAGAATGCCTATTACAAGGCTACGATTTCAGAACATCTGGAGAGCCTATTCGCTGGTTCACTGTAATAACTTAAAAACTCTATCATGTATTTTATATCTATTACTGTAATTTATTAGCAGCATTATTTTTATTCGAATATTTAAATTAAAATTATTAAAAAAACTTATTTCTAAAAAAAGTTTTTGGCAAAAGGAAACAAATTCAGCTAGCGCTCAGTTGCCGGAAGCTGACTGTGAAACGCTGATTTTCATGTCCCTAGCTTTATGCTGGCATTGGCGCTTTTCGAGTAATATTAACGAGGTGGTAATCAATATGAAAAAAATACACTATACAGAAAACCTTACCCTACCTAATATATAAAATTCTAGTACAAAGGTAAAATTGGTTATCATCTTCCGATTTTATTAAATGTTGGTGCGTGGGCAATGCGTGTTTGTGCCTCTGCTTACGTCTTCAGGGATAGGAGAGTAAAGATATTTTTTTGAGTTGACGGTCCAGGCAGGTTTGCACTACAGAAACGATTCAAGATGAAAGTTCATGTTTACACTAATGAATAACATAAACGTTTGCCCACCCGTGCGAAGCTGAGACATGCTGCTAGAAATAGTTTAAGAGCTTCAAAAAAATCAGTTTTCGACTTCATTAAGTGAATCATCTAAGTACAATAAAATTATGTAACTATTTTCCTCCACTATGTTTCAAATAGAAAAAGAATTTTTAAATCGATTCTGAAATGATGATGAAATCGATTAACAAAATATGTAGGGATTGAACACTCTTCTTTTTTCGAAGTGGGTTTAAAATGAAACTTAGTGAACAGACAGAAAACGATTCTACTTCTAAAATTACTAATGGTGAGTAAACAAATAAATTTAAGCGAAGTATAACTACAAAAAAACCGACTTCAATTTTATTACTACATCACTACTTAATTCTTTTACCGAAATGTGGTTTATGATTTAAAACGTTCTTTATATTAGATCACGATCCGAATAGTGTTTTTCAGTTTTGAGTAATATTTTTCATATCTCTCACTCAATCAATACACCGATGTATTATATTATATATATTGGTTTTCTCCTTTTTGAAGTCGGTTCGGAAATAAGGTTTGGTTACTGTTTGCAGTTTCAAATGCAGATACGTCACCAGCTCGGGCGACAGAGCCTTCCTTGCATACTAATACATTGTAAACAATAAGAGTGATTTGTCATTCCTAGCGTTCTACGTCGCTCCCACTTTCCTCAATGGTGGCCTTAATTTTAGGCTTAAAAATAGCTGGTTATTGCAGTCCAAAAATAATTTATATCTTCAATCCCTATTCTTTTTCGCCTAGGCTATTAGAAAATAGATATTTTACTCAATATTCGCCTGTCACTGAGGGAACATGATTTGGTTTATGAAATAGTTATTGAAAGAATGTATTTCTTTCATGAAGCAAATCATATTATTTTCAATAAGTACATGAAAAATGTATTTCTTTCGTGAACCAAAACATATTTCGATGCATGCGTGAAGATTGAGCCAAATAATATTTCAATACGTAATGTAGAATTTCTCTTTCATGAGCCAAATCATATTTAAATACATTAGGAATGGATTTCTTTCATGAGCCCAATTATATTTCAATACATGAAGAATATATTTCTTTCATGAGCTAAATCGTATTTCAATATATGTAGATAATTTCTCTTTCATGAGCCAAATCACATTTCAGTACATGTAGAATATTTCTCTTTCGTGAGCCAAATCATACTTCAATACACGAAGATCATTTTTCCTTCGTGAGCCAAATCGTATTTTAATATACGTAAAATATTTCTTTTTCGTGAGCCAAATCAGCTTTTAATACACGAAGATCATTCTTCCTTCGTGAGCCAAATCGTATCTTAATACATGTAGAATATTTATCTTTCGTGAGCCAAATCATATTTCAATTTAATATTTTTACTTCGTGAGCCAAATCAACCTTCAATACACAAAGATAATTTTTCCTTCGTGAGCCAAATGACATTTCAATACACGAACCAAATTTTTCCTTCGTGAGCCAAATCGTATTTTAATACATGTACAATATTTCTCTTTCGTGATCCAAATCGTATTGAAATACGAGTAGGTAGAATGTATTTCTTTCATGAGCATTTCAATCTGTTAGTTTCTTTACAGTTTTTTTTGTTAAAAACTTAATTAAAAGACTGTTGAAAATAAAAATAAACATCTAGATGAGCGATTAAGTATCTAGAAGACGTGTGCCTTTGCCTCGATCTCAAGGTAATCATGTGATTAGATCACCATATACTCTCGTCACGTTTAGGCCACCACTGTACATTTTTAAGTTATTAGTCAATCTCAATTCATTAAAGACTGATGCGCTTATGACGGGGCCAGCTGGTTTTCCCAAGATTTTCTTTGTAATACTTCCTTTGAAGGACTTTAATGGTCTTCGTTAACTTTTATGTACCAGGGCGAGAAAATGTAAACTTTTTATTGGAAATAACTAATAAACCTCTATTTTAGCTGCGACCTGTATTCATCGTAAAGGAAAATGTTATTAGTACTTTGAAACTTGTCTGATAAGGCTCTATTTTAGATACGCCCTGTAGTAATTTTAAAATTTATTTAGTTCTTTGAAACTTATAAGTACAATAAGGTATATTGGATACAACCCGTATAGGGAAAAAATATTATAATAAACAAAACTCATTTACAGAGTTAATTTTAACCGACTCAAAAAGGTAGAGGTTCTTAATTCGACTCTATGTTCTTTTTTGTTTGTTACCCGACTACTCTGCCAATAGTCAACCGATTTTTAAGGTTCTTTTTTAGATTGATAAAATAATGATGTTGTCAATATAGATATAATATTTATGCATTACTAGCTGTTGCCTGCAGCGTTGCCCGCGTAGTAAATTGTCCCATAGAGACATTTTTTCGGGATAAAAGTTATCATTTGTGTTAATCCAAGTTACCTTCTATGTATGTGCCAAAGTTTGTGAAAATTGGATCCCCAGTTTTGGCGAGAAGGAGTAACAAACAAACAAACATGCAAACTTTTACAGTTATGATATTAGTAAGATTAAAGTAAATTGTAAAAGTTTCAAGTGGGATGTTGATTTATTTGGGATCATCTCGGAATCGTTTTCGTTTCGTTTTGACGTAATATAACGTGGTCATGAGATAATTAGTGTGGGTTTATGATAATAGGAAAGTGTATCAGTCTATCCGATCCGGAGGTCGTTTATAAAAAATCGACGCGCACAAGTACCATTTGTATGGTCCATAAGAATAAAGTTTTTTCTGATTCTAATTCTACTGTAAACCAATATTTAAAGGTTTTGAATTCTCTATAAAATTAATACACAAAACATAATTCTTGTTTAAATAATAAAAAAAATAATATATGTTTCTCGAGATTGCATATGTGCACGGTTGGCAATAGGCAGGTGGCAAACCTATCATACTGTGGCCTATGGGACTTAGTGTCTTTCGGGTAGCCGTGGGGGCCCTGGTTGTGCCTCTGCCTTCAGGGATATAGGCTTAAAGGTACTTTACTTTAAATAGAAAAGACGAATTTTCATAACTTTTAACTGGTAGACCAATTAAAATCATACTTGCTTTTTGCGACTTGCTTCAGCTCTGGATAGCAGGATAACTAATTTCTCTGCCTACCCCTGAAGGGACTTGGCGTGAAGATTATGTATAAAAACGCAGAGCAAACGCGGACGGTACGAAGTCTGCCGTGATAGTTAGTTAAGCATGGATAAATATGTCCTACTTCAAGTGTTAAGTTGCTGTTCCGTTGCCTAGCAACAGTAGTAAAAACTGTGCCAGGGTTTAGTCATGTTCTTGCGTAAAGTAGTGATTTCAAAACAGTCCAAAATGACGGAACCCATGTTTCCACCATGATCACCTTGTTTGGAAGAAGCTATTATTTTAACGAATATAATAAATTTGGTAAATATATTTCAAACATTTGTTCATACTTAAGTGAGTCATATAACCTTGAATATTTTTCGTCGTTGTTAAAGTTATATTCTGTTCTTAAATAGATTATGTTCACTTTGTAGTGTCTAATAGGAGGAGCAGACTTAAAACTAAAATTAGTATTAAAATTCTGACTAACGAAAAGGCAGCATAGCCTTTGGTCCCTGTGGACGAATAATAAAGAAAAAAAATTGTAACAGCAACGTATCAGTTACATCAATGGTGTATATAGACTGACTTTTGAGAGATCTGTTAGGTTTTCTCTCATTTAAATAATATTAAAGAACGATATTGTTAGTGCTACCATAACAACGACAAGGTAAGATGTCATATTAGGTATACACCACGTGGTTACGTAGGATAGCACTAGTAGCACAAACTAGTAGTTTTCTTGAATAGTTATAGGTTGATTTTATTTTATATCTGGTGTTTAATCAATTGAATTTTTGTTGTTTTTTTTTCCTTTTGTGTTTAATATTTGTAAATTTATATTTGCCTGCCTAATCGCAGGTGAGTAATAAGATTCTATTCAAAAAGAAAACTTATGAATATCTATTTGAAAATTGCATTTAGTGATGTACTATTGCATGCTTGTTTCATCAGACCTTATTATATTATATATAAATGTTTATATTGATATATAATTATGTATGGTCAGAAATCTTGTTTTGTTTGCTGTCTACTTTATTTATATTATTTATGTTTATGCATTGTATCTATAATTATTCTATTCTTAATTTATATAATATGCCATGTAGTTATATATTACTGGATTATTTTATTTATATGTACATTAAAATTCAAATTTATTTATATTATTCCGTTTTGTTTATTCGGTACATACATACTTGATTTCTGTTAGCCCAAAGGTGGACTGGGAGAGAATGCATTTAGCATTAAGTTTGCCTTTTGTACACACAATTTTTATTTGTGTACAATAAAGTTTAAATAAATAAATAAAAAACAAACGATTCATTTAGTCCATTAATAACATATAATAGTATATATTATCGCCATTGTAGCCTAGCGGTCCGTCGTCGGATTTGACTTTTTGAGGTCCCGAGTTCGATCCCCGGGTCGGACAACAAAAAAATTAGAAATTGTGTATTTTCAATGTTCTAATAAAAGTATCGTTGCCCAGGATTGGATATGTGACCCGTTGGCAGCCTAACCACCTATCACATTGTGGGACTTATTGTCTTTGGTGTCCTGGTTGTGCTTCTGCCTCTCGCTTCGGGGATATGGACATGAAGATACTTTTTCATTACTATTTTAAAGTGCAACAGGATCATTATCAAAAACAACTGTTATTTCCACGATTAGAAAAAAAAACACCTATTATTCTCCCTAATATCTTGTAAATACTATAGAGTAATTTGACTTAGTTAAAACTAAAAATAAATAAATATTTAATAACAGTAATGAAACATATAATATCAACAGTAAAAATTTTTTAATTACATACTACATTAATAATTACAATAATTACAAATAAAAAACATGGAAAAAGATGTTGCAAATTAAAATAAATCCATTAACATTTGTTATTTTTATTAATAACAGTATTTTTTCAGATATCAATCTTATATTTTATATATATTAATCCAGATGCTTCAAAGTATAATTAATTTTCACGGCCATTTAATAATGATGTAATAGGTTACTTAAAGCGAAGAAGGTTAGAACATTTTTATTAAATTCTTACGTATTTGTTAGCGTAATACTGCACCTATTTCAAGTGAAACTTCTTCAGAATCGTAATGATTTTGAAACGGGTGCAACGGAAAAACGACAGGTAAGAGACACAAAAATACATTCATCTCATTATTTTGAAGGTAAGAGACACAAACATATATTCATCTCATTATTTTGTCGATTTACTGCAGTTTCACTTCTACCGTGTGTGAATCGCACTTTTTTTTGTGAAATAACTAAATATCTTTGGGCAAACTACTCAAATTAAATTTAAGCCCAAAGGTGAGAAAATGTGTTATGCTTCTGTTACGGATGTTAGCTAGTGATACCAATACGCGGGAATACCTACATACGTTGATGCCCATATAAATTTAATAGGAATTTAAACATAGAAATGCAACTGAATGTTCATCACACAAAAGTCTGCTCACGTGGGGTATCGTACCTGAGCCTGGCGCTTTGTATCGGGTGCTAAATCTCACGATCCTGGCAGGCCTGCTTGGCTTCCTCCACATTCATTATCCCGTTCATACAAACACGTCGGTTTCGACGACCCTTCACACCAAACTCGTGGAAATCGTAGAATGTCAACCTATGTCGCCCCAGTAGGTACCTACATATATCCACATACACTTTGTGTATCTGTTTAATATTTAATTTCAGAATTTGATTATTATTTCATTTTTTGGATTTAATTTTTGAAATAGTGTATTGTGTTATGGTTCATTTATTTTTTTTTCGAAAATATTTAATCCGCCATTTTGTTTCGGTGGCCATTTTAGATTGACAACTTATTGTAAACGCTTTGTTCATAATTACAGCGTCATCGGTTGACGTTACGTTCAAAATTGTCCCTTTCATCCTAAACTAACAAACGAACAGGTTAAGATAAATATAAGCTTGTAAAAAACGGTCTAGTTGTAGATATGCCATATAAAAATTTAAAAAGTCTACATTGGTGCTATAAGCGACCAACTAATTTGTCTAGTAAAATAACGTCTCTAGTGCGACGTGTAGTGTTTCTGATTGAGAATTTTACTTTCGTTAGTAACCACAATAGCAATAAAATAATAAAAAAACAAGTATAAGAAGTAGGCAGATACACCCAGGTCTAGCCAAGGACACTAAGTTCCACTAGGTATGTAATAGATGGCAAGTTTTTAAATCAAGCCCGGGCAACGTTGTTTTTATTAGATAAAAAGTAAAAAAAATCCACGACTAGCTGAAGACCAACCAACCAACCAACCGCCAACCGGGTATCCAATTCCGGGCAACGTTATTTTTATCAGAAACTTGAACATTTTCTATTTTTTTGTTGCACGAGGGCCTTAAGAAGTTAAAACCGACGCTGAACCACAGAGGCGATTATAAGAAAATTAAAAAAAATGGGGTTTTCATTTTCAGTGCCCATTCTTTAGAAACTGTCAGTGGAATAACGTTTTACGAAATGGCGGTTTAGTTGACAGTTTTACAGATAAAATAGTGGCACTATGGTACATGACGTTTAATTGAAATAGTTGAGCACAGGTTAGAAGAGCGCCCAATGCAGCTTGACATCTTCCGCTTCTATGAAATCATTGTCTATAGTCCTCATTACCACCTCGTCGTAAAGCGTGTGATTAATATTGCGGTTTTGATATTTCTGATTGAGTGCATGTTTGAAATTCGAAATTAACCTTCTCACTTCCAAGTAGCTTCGACATAGGAATTTTGAAGGGTTCCTAACTTTCAGAGGCATAATGTTGCCAATAGGCTTGTGTCCAAAAATGTATTTAGTGATTGATTCTTTCCTTTATTCGATATTGAACAGAAGTAACTGAATTTATTTTCAAAAATCGATGAGTAACATTATTATTTTTAGTTTTTTTATAAACCTGTACGAATTTGGCGTGAAAACGCTTTAAACTATCATGGCGTTCTCAGTGCAAAACAAAACAAACAGTAGTTGGTAATTGATACTTTGCTTTTTTTTATTTACTACTAAAACGTCAACAACAACAATGGCGGACGCACTCTGTGACATAACGCGTTCTGATCGGCGTTCACTGTCACATGATGAAATTGTTTTTTTTTCAGCTTAATATTTCTTAAAAATAAAATTAATCTATATATTTTATCGTAAATAATAAATTTTATTGACATCTATTAATAATAACAAAACTATAGATACCACAACAAACCCGATTTATTATTGGTGGAAACAAGCCTATTTATTTCTGTGTTGCACATGTACATGTGTTACTATTTTATTAGGTAACCCTGTAGTTTCAAACCTTTTTTTTAAAGAAAACATATTCATAGGTTACTGTCATTTTGAGTTTTTTTTATTGTAAAATGGCAAACAAGTTGGCCCTCTTAATGGAAGTAATTGTTACTTATAGATACCACAAGATGTTACTGAGCCCTTACCAAAAGTTTACGAATTATCAAGTTTACTATACTCGCTCCATGTTAATTATTTGTATGAAAACATTGAACAGGCAACAAAGAGAAACACATTTTTTTACCAAATGTCATATATTTCTACACGTAACTTACCGAATTTTATCTATACCTACTATTACTGTCTTAGAAATGTTTACATTTTCTAGCGATTGTACAAAATTACTAATCTATATATATTAAACCCGTTTTCCTTGGTCACGGCATCACGCGTGAATGGCTGGACCAATTTCACTAATTCTTTTTTGTTGTATTTGTTATTATTAGGAGAAGGACAAAAATATTAAGAAAATCTCTCAGAAATATTGAAAAATATATATTTAATTTTTCATATCTTAAAAAACGCGCGCAACAAATGTTAATGTCATTCACAGCCACAGACTATATTGAAAGAGCATCGTTTGTTCGGAAACCACTTATTAAATTCGAGCATCATTTGTTGGAAAACGTAATAACATTTTAATTTTTCCCATACAAACTGAACGGGCGGTACGAAGTTCGTCGGGACAGCTAGTTTTCACATAAATATTTTAAAATATTAAATGTAAAACATAATCGCGTTACTCCACTTACAACTAACTTAGTTACGAAATTTGATTAAAATTGGTTTGAAGTGATTTTTTTTAGATTACTTGTTTACTTTTGCTTAAGGCCTAACATCCCGGCCTCAGGTCAGCAACACAACTTTATCACCTTCGGTTCCTCTAGGAGATGTGAATTCCTTACCATCAGGAAATACGTTTGTTGATTGTTTATAACATACAAAAACTTCAAAATGTTTAAAGTTAGATACATAAGTTCGGACATTTTGCAGAGTAAAATTCAAAAAATATGGATGGCAGTAAATCTGCTAAATTTCCAATTTTATGTCTTCATTAGCTTCGTAAACCACATCATTAATTATTAGTATAACTCTAAAACCTGCTACTCTAATTTTAATCAAACTTGCATGGGTCTTGTCAACATCTGTTAATTACTGGCTGAGTATTATGGAAAACAAAAAAAAAAACAAATCACACACATTAAAATGGATATCTTTCTTTTTCTCCACATTTAAAAATATCTATTGTTTGTAACTTCTCCCACATGATATAAAAGTTTGCCAATGTCCATTTTTTTGAAGCTATCTGTGCAAAAATATTAAAATCGCGTTTAAACAAACGAACATTCACACTTTTGTATTTGTATTTCATAAATACTAGTTGTTTCCCGCGGCGTTGACCGCGAGGTTAATGGTCCTACCGAATCATTTTTTCGAAGTGAATTTACTATCCTATGTGTTAATGTAACTCTCTATGTGTGTGCCAAATTTTATAAGAATCGGATCAGCAATTTTCTTGTGAAGGAGTAACAAACAAAACAATCAAACTTTCGCATTTATAATATTAATAGGATTGTATAAAATATGAAATAGCGTAACACTTTTTGAGAGCTATGTACGCGTAGGAAAATAAAAAGAATATTGGTAGAGTTGGATGAGTCATGCATATTTATTATTCAGTGAAAGGTTGAACTAACGCGAACGTTAGGCGTATCTGCTTTGTTTTATACAACTTCGTAGCGGCTATTATTTGACGTTTTATATTTTTAAATCGAATACTGGGTTTTGGCGCCATCGAGAGATTTTTGAAGTTATACTTCTTTTGGCGCCTTAGGAAAAAATTATGAGGGTAAATTTTTACCATGCGTGCGCACACCGTCACGAAAAACCGACATGATGAAGTTAGCTATATATAACATTTTAGTTTTTCAAAAAAGGTACCTTAAATATTAAATAAACTTTATTTAACTAAATAATGCATTATAATAAAACTTTTAATGTATTAAATACCTTTTTTCTATGGTTAGTGTCATTTTGTCTACAAATGTAAAATAAGGCAAAAGATAAATTTTTTAAAAAGATTTTTATCTTATTACGCCGAAGAAGTATAACTTCTAACGCGTGTACATAAGTACACACACAAATTTTTTTCATAATTATTTAATTTCGTGTTTAGATTGAGTGAAATTAGTCAATTTTGGTAGAATTTTGTACAATTTTGTTCAGTGCACAAATGAAATAATCATGTAGAAATTAGGGTATCGTGTATTTCCTCGTTGCCGCCAAATCTCATTATATGAGCTTGAGTTATGAGGGCACCGCTTTACCCAAGGCCCTGATATGACTTATTGGATTTTGGAGAATTGGATGCAAATTTCTACTTGACTAGGCAAATGGCAAAATACTGAAGTGAATGCCAAAGCCTAAAGAAAGAAAAAGTCGAATACTAAAATTTTATCACTAAAAATATGTAAAAATACACCCCTAAGTAATAAATTAACGCGTATTTCCCAAAGCCAATCGATGAGTTAGCATCTATAGTTATAATACTCGTATTAGTATACCGTCAAAGACAATTTAGTTTATTAAATCTCATTTTTCAAGAAATAATAGTAATGATATATGTATTGTGAAGTGAAATTAATTATTTTTTGCAGTCCTTTCCTTCATTCGTATTTTAAAATTTATTTGTTTAAAACTAGCTTCTCCGCCGAACTTCGTTACGCCCGTTTGTATGGGAAAAATTAAAATGTTTTTGTTAGTTTTATTATAGTCTACCGGAATAAAAATTTTCTTATGTTCATCTCCTGGTACTAAACTACCTCCCTTTCGATTTTCAACTAAATTATTTCACCCGTTCTTGAGTTAAAAATAATTAAACTAACACGATTTTCGTTTAGATATTTTCTTCCAGCCAACCTAACTTTATATGAAACATAGATGGGGTGCATAAAAAGTACTTACATGCGGAAAAACAATTGTATACAACTTTAAATAACATATTTTGCACACTCTCATAGTTATGACTATAATAATAGGATAAAAGTAACTTATGTTTGAGCCTATCATGAAATATCCATTGATATAACTTCTAATTTTATCAAAATCAGTGCAATGGCTTAGCTTTGAAAGCGAAACACACTTTCCTGTCCTTAGTTTACCAAACTTCAACTTTTAACTTTCACCGTTTTAGAAATTCATAACACATGCTTTAAATCTATAACATCCTTTTAGCGCCGGATGTTCTAAGATATTTATTTCTCTTGGAATACATTTCCATAAAAATTTAAAACTAGCCGACCCGGCGAACTTCGTATCGCTTAACATTAACAGCTAGTAACAGTTTGTATGAAATGAAACATTGTCTTCACATTTTTCTGTTATTTTCCTTATTACTTTTCATAAGAATCTGACAATAAACAACACGAATAAAAAAGATATAAATAAATTGGTCCATCCGTTCAGGCGTGATGAAAATGACCACGCAAACTGGGGATTAAATCTTATATAGGTACTAGCCGGTCCGGCAAAGTTTGTGCCGCTATAACTAACAACTAACTTGCTATTAACAGTTTATATGGACAAAATTGAAGTGTAATTTCTACCACTTTCTTTGATATTTTACTGTTTTTCTATCCATATCCCTTCTCCTGACAATAACCAATACAATAAAAAAAGTCGTGATCGTGGTATGATGACCAATTGAAATAGGGATTAATTTCTGTCTGTTTGTCTGTCCAATTTTCGCACAAAAACCAATGAACGGATTTTTATCAAGTTTTGTGTAGTACTTACTACTTAGTATCATTTTGCGACACTTACACTAACGAGAAAGAAATCGCGGCCAACAACTAGTTTTATACAATAATGAAACATAGATCAATTAAAAACTGAGAATGTATTCTAAATAACCGCATTATGCCGTAAGTAATCTACCTGTTATAATGGGGCATGCTACGTTAAATCCCTTGTAAATATTGACTCGGCCGCCATCTTCCTGCTGTGTCGGCGACTGGCGCTTTAGTGTATGAGTCATCCGTTCTAGCCATATGCTAAAAATTAACGACATTCTTTAGAAAGACTTACGATTGTAAGTATTATGATTAATATTAAATTTATTGTGACTTACTAGTTTTATTAATAATTAATTAGGTAGTGAGTAATTAATTACTTATTAGTTACATCCATAATTAATCAATAATAATGTAATGAGGTCCTAAGTGTATTTTATTAAAAAGCGTTCAGAACATATTATTTACATACTGTAAAATTTAATACCATAAATACTCGTATATCTTCAAAAAGCCAAACTCAAATAACTTTGATTTTAATGAATATGAAAAATATATTAAATGAGAAAACGTTTTTTTTAAATATTTCGTATGATTTTTTCTATTTTTAACCGACTTCAAAAAAGAAGGAGGTTTCTCTATTCGACCGTAGGCTTAGGATTTTTTTCTCTTAGGATGATCTCTGTGACTCAGCAATTGTATTTTTCCCCGTATTGGCCCGAGTCTTTACCACCAAGGGTATTTTTATTATTACTGACATATTATTATATTAATATAAAGGCGAACTTAACACATACTAGTAGAGAATGGTAATTATACTGCCCATCCACTCAACTCATTTTAACTGTATGCTATCTTTTTCAAGAGAAGTATAAAAAAAAGGGATGGAACATTTTAGATATGTTAGATAAGTCTGGACATGTCAACTTAAGTTTTTAATCAAAGTAAGTATCTTTACGCCCATATCCACAAAAAGTTAGGCAGATGAACAATCAGGGTACGCACGACTAGCCGAAGAAAACACTAAGTCTCACAAATGTGATAAGTGGCAAACCTATTGCCAACTGGGCACACATCCAACCCCAAGCAGCGTTTTTTTTATTAGAAAATTGAAAAGATCCCAATTTTCTTTTTTTGTTGCCCGACCCGGGAATTGAACCCGGGACCTCATGCAGACAAGTCCCACAACTGGACCGCTAGACCACAGAGGCAACCGAAGTTTTAATCAACTATACAAAATAAATTAAGCTGGAGAGTGTACAAACAAATCTGACTGCACTAAAAATGTTTTGTCTCTTTCTTTTACTATCATTGAAAGAGGATAGCGATAACATTAAATTAGATTAGTAAGTTCGACCCAAAGTTACCACCATTTTCTCCCATTTTAGTTTTGGCAATTATATTATTTGTGGTTGGCAATAAAACCAGTTTGTGAATGAACAATTTGGTACCAGTGGAGGTCAAACCCACACCTTCAGATATAATTAGTTTCACTATCAGTCATCTACCCCAATTTAGTAATGAATTTACTAAGTGTTTTTATTAATAGAATATGTTAAATAACTTTTTAATAGTTTACATATTCAATTATTTATTGTAAACAAAAGTCTTAATATAAGTGAGTATAAAATTATACAAACGCCAAGGTTATCTGCAATAGAGTTTGTTTTAGAGTTTGTTTGTTCTACTAAAGTTTGTTTGTATTTTTGTTACTCCTTAACACAAAAACTGCTTAACCGATTTTGGTGAATTGATTTCACCGGGCTATAGGTAAAGTGCTGTGTAGTTAGTTACTTGCTTTGGCAGTAATTTTTTAAATTGACCTATTCTCGTTTTTAGCTACAGTGCAGTCCACACACTGGTCTGGAATGTAGACTAACCGGTAGTCTGACACCATGGCCACAGGATAGCGTTGTCTATGGTATTTTTTGTCATATCGATAGCAGAACTGTGTCATTGTTCTTTTGTCTTAAGAGAAAAAAAATATACAAAAAATACCAAATGTTGCCCGCGTGGTTAATGGTGGTACAGTTTTTAGGAAAAAACTATCCTATATGTTAATCCAAGTTACCCTTTTATTTGTGCCAAATTACATGAAAATAGGTTAAGCAGTTTTTGTGTGAAGGAGTAACAAACAAACATGCAAACTTTCACATTTATAATATTAATAGGATGGTTTTGTGTCGAGCTTTTGTTTCGGGTTATTCCCAGTAGTACGCTTGGGAGATATTATTCACAAGGTATCCAATAAGCCTACGATCAAATAATGTTGGATTTGAGTTCCTATGGGATTCTTTAGTATCTCACACATACACGTATCTTCAAGCTAAGTCCTTACAAAGTGGGCACAGAGTAACGAATGTCAAATGTCACGATTCTTTCAGACCGGCCTGGTTCCCTCCATGGCGTTACCTTTTTCATACAACGTCGGTTTTGGAGGTCATCGGTCATCCTCGGACGAAAAACTCCTTCATTCTTGTTAATTTTGTTGCGCATTCATTAAACTAATTTTAAGTTATCGCTGTCTTCTTTCAACGAAAGTAACAGAAAAAGACAAAACACTTTTAATGCTGTCAAATTAGACCGTACACGTCATTTCCACAGACGTTTAATTTATCACTCGGAAAAAGTTGATTAAAAATATCACAATTTGACATGTTCGGACTAATCTGACATGTCTAAAACGTGCCATCTCTTTTGTTTTTGTTTCATTTGAAAAAGATGGCGTGCATCTAAAATAAGTTTAGTTTGTTAACAGCAGAATTACCACGAGTATCTCTTGTATTAGTTATTGGTTTTCGGGAAGAACGAAATCAACTTTGCAAGATTGCAACCGGATAATCGTCCATTCATGCAGCCAAAAAAAGGCAGTCATCCAAATTCAATCCGATCAGTCAAACAATATGAATAAGATTTTTTCGTCAACGAATTTTTCCTTGTTTCAGGAGAATGTCAAAGATTGCGTATCTGATCGCGGCAGCTGCCACTGCTTCTGCGCAGCTTACCCTCGAAGGAATCAAATGCGGGACACTTACCTGCCAGCTGGAAGAGTACTGCTCACCAGAGACCAACCGTTGCGCCCCTTGCGATGTTGTGTGTAACAAAACCCACCACAACTATGACGCTGGCTTATGCATCAAGGAGTGTCAAGGTATGTATTTGGAAGTAGGCACCTTTATCTGGACACCATATACCTATATGTAACTGATAACTTCCAAATAGCTAGCATTAGTAGACGATCGGAGATTAAATCCCAGATTGATTTGCGGATGTGATGACCCCTTTACCTACTAAACCTTTGTTAATTTATTTATTTTACTCTTTTTTTGTACACGTAATAGAGTTGACAGCGAGAAAGTACAAATAAAAATATTGTACAAAAGGCGAGCTTATCTCTTACAAGAGATATCTTACAGCTAACCTAAGATACAGAAAAACGATACAAAATAAAAAGCGATAGGTAGACAGTGTACAAGCTTAAGGTTAAAAAGATAAAAAAACTTAATTAAAATTATAAACTATTCTGCATAAATACTTAGTTAATACTCATACACATAATGCAATATATCGCCTCTGTGGTCGAGCGGTCCGGGTGTTGGACTTGACTGCATGAGGTCTCGGGTTCGAGTCCCGGGTCGGCCAACAAAAAGAAAATTGGATTTTTCCAATTTTCTAATTAAAAAATGTTGGTCGGGATTGGAAACGTGCCCGGTTGGCGATAGACTTGCCACCTATCACATTGTGGGACTTGGTTTCTTCGGCTGGTCGTGGGTGCCCTGGTTGTGCCTCTGCCTACCTCTTCGGGGATATGTGCGTGAAGATACTTTTTTTATAATGCAATAACATAAAACAGGTAAAAAAAACTAATATAAATGTTTTACCTACTAATAGATAAGTTTTAAACGATTTTTAAATGAGATTATGGAATTACTATTACGAATATTAAGGGGAAGAGAGTTCCATTGCCTTATAGTACTGTGAAAGAGTGGGAATAAAAACTGGTTTATATAGTCTCCTCAGACAAAAAGGTTGTCTGGTAGAGATCGCTTTGCTTGGCGATAAGACCGCCTTTTGTGCACAATAAACTATAATAATACTAGCTGTTGCCCGCGGCTTCACCTGCGTTGCCTCGCGTTGAAATCGGGATACAAATTAATCTATATGTTAATCCAGGTCACAATCTATCTGTGTTCCAAATTTGAGACCAATCCGTTCAGCCATTCGAGCGTGAAAGAGTAACAAACAAACACACATCCTTACAAACTTTCGCATTTATAACATTAGTAGGATGCTCTTGTTATTACATATTTGTACCATTTTCACAACCAAAGAGTTCATTCATTCATTCATTCATTCATGATCCCATCGCCTATTGATGCCAATCTTGTGATTTCGGTTACCACTGCTTTTAGTGTTTGTCATTGTCGTGTTCTGTACTACAGGGTGGGGTAATACTTGCTTACCTACGCAAATTTTTTTTTATAATATCGGAAGGCAAACAAGCAGACGGATTTCCTGGTGGTAAGAAATTCACGCCGCTTAGAGACACCAAAGGTGGTAATGGTGCGTTGCCAACCTGAGGCCGGGATGTTAGACCTCAAGCAAAAGTATGGTTTCCGGCTACTATATCCTACGAACCGGAACACGTCATGACGCTATGGCGGCAGAAATAAGTAAGGCGGTGGTACCAATCCGGGTGAGTCGCTGCGAAAGTCTACCACTTAGTCAGATGTCACGGTGTTAGTGACGGTAAGCCTATGCTCGCCTTTTACGAGCTGCCTGGCAGAAAGGCAGATGGTCTATTCTGCAAAGGAGCCCCGGACCAACACGGGAAAATTTACCGGTTTTATGAAGGCGACGCATCAAAGACATATACTAGGTATAGGCGGCGGTTATATCTTTTCATCAAACGTGGCGTCTGATTCTTCGCTACCATTATCAAACCAACTTGTGACGTTGTATCGCGTGACGTAATGAGATTCGCCGAAGGTGTCAGTTAAAAACCTGTTACTAATCTATGTAATGAAGTATTCCTCAGAAAGCCAGAGATTTTCCAATGAAAATTCTTATGCGTCGGTCGTGCCGATGACTAATGTTTAACTACATACAATAATACAAGCCTCTTTGATACCTCAAGCTAAAATCAACTTTAACATATAAAGTATTAGGTGACAAATCGCATATCAAAGCTAACAACAACCAGTTTTGTGACCGCAAACCGCCTTCTATATGGTTGTCCTTTTCTAACCCAGCTGTCTCTCTCAGAATATGGCAAAGGAATTCAGTTTTGGGGTCAAACGTCTTTGCCATGAACATTTTGCGTTAAGGTTACTTATCTAAATAGGTTAGTTATGATTTTACGAATTAAACGGTATCTTCACGTCCATATTCCCGAAGAGGTAGGCAGAGGCAAAATCAACTCACCCACAACTAAAGACAATAAGTAGACGAATAGACTAAAGACAATAAATAGACGAAGACAATAAGTCCTACAACGTGATAGGTGGCAAGCCTATTACCAATCGGACACACATCCGAACCCGAGCTACTTTTTTTTAGAAAATTGGAAAAAACAACATTTTATTTTTGCTGTCTTACCCGGGAATCGAACTCAGGACCTCATCAAGTCAAGTGCAACACATAGACCGCTAGACCACAGAGGCAAATTTGACGGATTGAATGGTAATATTTTAGAAGAAAGAAAGCAAAAAATCAACTAAATTGTGATCGCAACAGCGTCTATAAAAAAAAAGTATGCACTATTAAACATATAATAACATTATAATATAATAAACAGTTAATAATCACTTGATTAATCTAATGAAATTTGAATAGGATCACCACTGAATCGAACCTGCCTTTCGAAACCAGAACCGTCAAAATCCATCCATTTTCCATCCATCCAACGAAAAAACGCATTATAAATATAATACCTATAATACCTTTACAAAAAATTAAAAGTACAGGTGAATATTTAAACTACTTCACTTTAAATTTAATCGTGTCAAAATGCGACGAGAAAAATAATTATTTTTATATCGACTAGAATTTAATCTATATATATAAAAATTAATTGCTGTTCGTTAGTCTCGCTAAAACTCGAAAACGGCTGGACCGATTTGGCTCCTTTTGGTTTTGAATTATTTGTAGAAGTCCAGGGAAGGTTTAAAAGTTAATAAATAAGGAAAAATTGCGAGGAAACTAGGAAAAACAACATTTAAAATTTTCCCATATAAACGGAGCGGGTGGAACGAAGTTCGCCGGGACAGCTAGTTCAAAATAAATTCGATACAGTAAAATAAATTAATTTGTTTTAAGCCAATGTCCAAACAACTTAAAATATATTTTCAATTAGGGTCGTCCCTAAGTTATATCTTTTTTTTTAAGTGATAGTCGCATCTTAAAAAGAACACCGAGATTTTCAAATGATATTAACTTATTTTGATGGGTTTTCAAAATATTTTTAAGTTATTAAAAATGGAATCGGCGAAATTTTCGTCTTGTCGAAATTTCGTCTGTAGGTATATTTTTTGTATTTTTGGTAATC
>NJDD01000813.1:950512-987993 GCA_002245505.1 Calephelis nemesis
ATATATATATATATATATATATATAAATCTCCTGTCACGATGTTTGTCCGCGATGGATTCCTAAACTATATAACCGATTTTAAATTAAATTTGCACACCGTGTGCATTTTGATCCAACTTGAGATATAGGATAGCTTACATCTCAATTATATGATAAAAAATTACCGTCCGAGCGAAGCCGGAACAGGCAGCTAGTATATTACAAAATATAATATAAAACAAAGTCCCCCGACGCGTCTGTCTGTCTGTTCGTGATTCACTCGAAAAGTACTGAACGGATTTTCATTCTGTTTTCAACAATAGATAGAACAATTCTTGTGGAAGGTCTTAGTGTATAGTAAGTTTATGTTTTGTACAAACCAACGATATTACAACGACTTTAGTTCAATGTCGGCAAAAAATAAGCCGATCGGGAGCTTTCCTCGGAAACGCTGTCGAAACCTTTCGAGTTTTAACAAAACAATGTATGGTTTGATTTTTTCTCTTCGATAGATCTTAAAAAAAGTAAGCGTTGGTATCTATCTTTAAATGATAACCCACAATAACCGTTTTTCGCGTTTACTTAAAACAGTAAAATAAAGGGTTACTTTAGCACATATTTTTAACTATACAGTAATTAACCCTTAATCAAATAAACCTGTTAGATACGTTATGTGTGTAATTTAGATCAAAATTGCCTTACACTATCAGAAAAAAATTAACAACTAATGAGTTATCAAAAAGTTAAAATGTCCGGGCGAAAATTAAGTATCGTTGAAGCGTAGCAAAGACATGCGCGCTTACTGCATTCCCCCCCTTAACTTAACTTGAATAATAAACCGAAGCAAAGCGAGGGCGGGTAGCTAGTTAGGGTATAAAATTAAAAAAAATTGATGACTTGTTTGAGAAGGTCGCTAATGATTTCGTATAATTCTGATCACGATTGTGTGAGCTGTTTTTGAGTTATTACGTTTATTAATTCACACATATACGTACTTATGCATATAGAACCATCACAGAAATCGGCATCATCAGCTACTTCTCAAAAAAGCCTCTCTACGAAAGCTCACCAATTTTTCAGCTAAATTCCAGCTTTTTCTGACTGACAGCCTCAGAAAAATCTGAAACATATAGGTATAATTGTTCCCTTTGTTGATCCGTGTCCGCTAAGTCCCCGTGTTGGTCCGTGTCCGCTAAGTCCCCGTGTTGGTCCGGGTCCGCTAAGTCCCAGTGTTGGTCCGGGTCCGCTAAGTAGAATAGGCCATCTACCTCTCTGCCAGGCAGATCGTAAGAAGCGACTATTGGTTAAAATGTAGGTCATCATCAACGAGACCACTGGTGGTAGAGTGCTATGCAGCAACTTGCGGTAGGGATTCACTGTCTTACCTATTCCTGCCACCATAACAACTGTCGTCTTCTGGCTTGGAAGGTAGAGTAGACGGTAGACTGGCTTAATATTACCATGGTTGCTTCTTACCATCAGGAGAGGAGTGTGCCATTGACCTCTTACATAAAATTATCAGATGTTATTAATGCTCGGTTCCTATATTCAAAAAACGAGTCGTTTTGATTACGGATGGTAGTATTTTGTACGCTTAGTAAGATTACTAACAACGGTTACTCGTTTCCGACTATTGATTCTAAACATTTTTTGAAGATATTGGTAACGCTCCGTTACTTTTGAACAAACTACGAATGGTTTAGCTGACGGATTACGATTAGTTGATTATAGGAACCGGGAGTTAAACTATAAAATACACCCAGTAAAAAGTGGCGTTGCCCTGAATGTGCCCGGCTAGCCGAAGACACTATGTCCTACATTGTGATAGGCATAGGCCTATAGTCGTGTGTTTCCTGGTTATACCTGTGCCTACCGCTTTAAGTATGTAGCTAAACCGATAGGCAAAGGCATAACCAGGGAATGAAGGTACTTTTTAAACTATAAAAATGAGAACTTAGGTAGAGTAATAAGAATTAAATGATTTTTTAAATAAAACTTTTGAAAGGCACACAATAAACATCTCTCCTGATGATAAGAGACCAACCGCGGCTTACAGACACAGTTGTTGTAGGTAGTTGTCCTGTGGTCTGCGTATTAGGTATAATGTGCAAATACCCTTTTCCCCGATACGGAACACGAAATTTGCTACTGTAAATATGAATTAATAAATATACCTGGTCCAGTTACACAGATTGAATCTAAGACAAAAGTAAGAAAATTATACACTAGTGTTATGGGTGTTAATCAACGATACTAATACATAGAAATACTTAAATAGATAGGTACCTGAATAAATTTAATAAAAACCCAGACCCGGAAAAGCAGACATCTAAATGTTCATCACACATATATCTGCCCCCGTCGGGAATCGAGCCCGAGCCTTGCGGTAGGTGAGTGTAGTCAAGCGTGTACGCTAGCCATTCGACCAACGAGGCGGAAAGTGTGACGAAAAGATTGTGTACGTTGGTGGATTCCCATGCAAGTGACTTGTTGGACGGCCCTTAACCACTATTAGTCTCGATGGTATATATTCCTAACCTATGCTCGCTTCTTACAAACTACTAAGCACGAACTACTAATAAACTACTAAATAAACTACTAAGCACAAAGGACGAAGAAGGTCTACACATGGGAACATGGACTTGCATTTCAACCAGATTTAATACACCTTTGTTCCTCCAGCTTCGACTAACTATAGACAGAACTTGTACCTATCTCTGGCGAGCAAGTGTTAATTTTAATAAGCGTAGCAAAAGAATAGATATTAGCCTTTTCTATACAAGTGTTACCTGAGCTAGAATAAAACTAACCAAAAATTTTTTTACTAAAAATGATTGATGTTTTTAAGCTTTAAATTTTTATTTATTTACTATAAATAATCGATTTTCTTATACTTAAAGCAGTATGTTAATAGTGATTAATTTTTGTTAATACTCGCGGAGACCGGTAGCTGGCTCTCTGTTATTATTGTTTTGTGTATTCCCGTTGCATTAAAGCTGTTGGTTTTCCATAAATAAAATAAATATTTTACTAACCATGACCAATTATGCAAAAAAAAGATAACAGTAATGAAGATAATTACTGTGACGGCCTTTTATATAATTGAAGAGTAGTAAAACTCCAAAACTTACTCCAATTACATTAATTACCACGTCCTTGTAGATATTGAAATCATGACCTACATTTTGAGAAAAAAACAAAATCTGTCTGTCTCGCAAAATTGCGTAAAAAACGTACAGTCGAATTGAAAATCTCCTAATTTTTAAAACGTTTAAAGGTATTATCGCATTGAAAACCTCTTTATTTTTAAGCCGGTTAAAAAAGTAATATATCTTCACGAAGGAGTAGGCAGTTCGATCCAGGATAAGTTAAAAATTTATTCGTGGTTGGTCGGTAAATCTGTATTATTAAGTAAGACTCAAAAATCTCTTGTTAGATCGTAATAAAATTTGTGTGCGAACACCTTTAAATCATGACGAAATTTAATCATGAAATACATAAATAATTAGCGGAGTAATAGCATAAAAACATATAAAAACTCGGACAAATTGACCTTCTAAAATTAAAAAATAACCCCGACAAATCTACATACTGAAATGTAGCAAAGAACCATTTTATAACTTTATTTAATATAGTCTTACTGGCTGTTCCCACGAACTTCGTTGCGTCCGTTCAGTTTGTATGGGAAAAGATAAACTTCCCAGTTTCCTTACAATCGAACAGAATAAAAAGTGTCCTATGTCCTTGTCTGGTTCTAATCTCTCCACCAATTTCAGCCTCATCAGCCGTTCTTGGGTTATAAAAAGTGTAACCAACACCATTTTTTCTTATCATATATATTATGGTGTAATGGTGGTGTTAGCCGACCCGGTAAACTTCGTACCGCTTGACATTAACAGCTACTACATAATATTTGAAGCTCCCATAGTAGCGCAGTCTGCCGGATCCAATGTAAAAAAATACAAAATCAACAACTACTTGTTATTAAAAAAATAATTAATAATAACACACACAAAACTTTTTATCGTAATCGCTCCAGCCTTTTAGGAGTTTAGTGACAAACACACCAACACAAGCGAAAAAATAATTGCGCATTCAAAGTTAGGACAGGAGCTAAAGTATAAAATTACAAGAACAACTTCACAACTTGAAACCCAGCTCGTTGCCTTCTGTTTAATCACGTCTGTTATCTGTTTACAGTTTTTACGTAACATTGCATATCATTATGTAAAAGTAGGTACTGCTGCCTCGTGTTCACACTTTCGACAAATCGTATGTGTGAAATTTTTAGTTTACTACGTACTAGTTGTGCCTGCGACTTCGTCCGCGTGGAAATTACCATTGAAGTCGCTGAGTTCATTTATGATTTAACTAACAGAAGCCTTAATTACTCCTAACGTTAATTACGTCTCTTTCTCTCTCTCTCTCTCTCTGTGTGTGTTTGTGTTGTGTTAGGGTTTGGGTATGTGTGTCTGTCCACGGCATCATAACTTTTGAACGGATCGCCCGTTTTAGATGTAGATTTTTATAATGAAATGAAATTTATTTATTCTACCACATTGTGATGTGCAAATATTTAATTAATAATTATAGAACAGAAATATTTTTACATAGTTTAACATTTCAATCAGAGCATTTATTTATATTTATTCAAAGCTTCATAATTTATTGCAAACACTTTTGAAGATTGATTAATTTTAAACCTATTTACCACCACCACCATTTTCAAACCTGGCCAGTCAGGAGAAGAAACGACAAAACAAACTCCTTGGCAACTATGTCTTCTGCAATTAAATTAAGTTTATAATATATAAATTTTGTAAATTTAAGAAAATCTTTCACACTAAACCTTTTTTCAAATAAATCGAATACCTTTTATCGAAATGTTTTAATGGAAGTGATTTCAGATTATATTCATACTAGCAATTTCATGCAGCTTCACCTGCGTACCTTGGCTTTTATTACACCGATTTTGATGAAACAAAGCCCATGTCACTCTGGAATAATGTAGCATTCTAAAAATGTAAGAATTTTTCAAATCGGTATAGTAGTTTCGAAGCCTATTAATTTCAAACAAAAATTCAAATCTTTCCCCTTAACAATATTAGTATAGATAATTCCATTGTAGGCGTTCGTTACTTTTCACATTTATATTTAGTTTACAATGAACCATTTTTTCAACTGACTATACATTGCTTCTAATAATATATGCAATGGAAAGTAAAAACCACGTCACGAGGCAAACAACCATCTCTTATTAGCGGTTGTTGGTTTTCCTTTGAAACGGAAACTCACTGCTTTTTATGCAAGTTAAAAAAAAGAATGATCTGTAATCGTAACTTTGTTGGATTTTAATTAAAATGCTATTTTACTATGAGTTATTTTATCCTCCCACATTTTGAACCTCATTTTCTTTGATATCGATTATTATAAACTAACCGTTAGCCAATTACTTTGTAAAGTAAAATAGTTACAATATTCATACATACGTTTATCCACTATTTTAGTTATTTGTTATTGGTCCTTTTCATACAACCCCTTATGTATTCCTTTTGGGGGTTGGATTTTTAAAAAAACGCTAAATTTTATTACTGTATATAAAACTTTTGTTATTAATCTGCAGAAATACTTTTTACTAATTCTTACATCTTCCATGTTATTTTTATTTATACAATTAATTTAAACGTCAAAGTAAGCAAATTTTAAGCTTGTATTATGAGTGTTAGTTTACTATAGTAATATATAAATATCCCTGGACTAGTTGTACAAATTAAATCTAACCCTATGGTGGTGGGGGGCAAGAAAATTACGAGTAGAAGTACTGAAATAAATACTAGAATGAATTTAATAAACTAATTAATCCCGTCTTGGTCCGGGCTTCTCCGTAGAAAAGACCATCTGCCTTACTGCCAGGCAGCTTGTAAAAGGCGAGCATAGGCTTTCCGTTACTAACACCGTGACATCTGACTAGGTAGTAGAAAGTCGAAGCGACTCGCCCGGATTAATACCAAAGCCTTACCTATTCCTGTTAACATAACGTCAGTGCTCGCTGTTGACGTTTTCCGGTTCCGAAGTTAAGGTAGTCGGTATTTTTTTGCTCGAGGTCTAATATCCCGGCCTCAGGTTGGCAACGCACCATTATCACCTTTAGGCGGCGTGAATTTCTTACCATCAGGAAATTCGTTTGTTTGCATTTCAATATCATAAAAACAAAATGAAATAAAAATAACAGCTTGTTTGATATTACATAACATTTACGTTTTAAGCACAATATATAGGAGAATCTCTTGCAAATCTTAAATAAGCTTTCTATCATCGGGGAGCGTTACCAACCGTAACGCAGTGGACCATTGATAAGGTAACAATGTCCATAGAGTCACGGTCTGGTGGGTACGACAGGTACGTAACACACCTGCAACAAACGACTGTAGGAGTGTGAGTGAGCCCTGCAAGTGGATCGCACACATGTAGATGCATTCTTGCTTTGAAATACTAATTTTTACATTTCCAGTTTGAAAATGTTCAGTGATGTGTTTCGGCTTTGTACATTCAACTGCAAACTGAGAGTTACTTTGTACTCAAATATTTGTAGCGCACTGGAACTGGAAAAAACCGTTAACTATTACTTTATTATCACGTCAGGATTTCTTCTTCTTCTTCTTTCTTTAGGTTTTGGCCTTCACGTTAGTATTTTGCCATTAGTCAAGTAGAAATTGGCATCAAATTTTATACCAATTTTAATTAATTATAATTAGTCAATCAGTCATAAGTCGTCAGCAAGTCATGTCAGGCTCTCGGTTAAAGCGGTGGCCTCATTACTCAAGCTCATGTAATGTACAAAATGCCGCCAAAATTGACTAATTTCACTCAATATTGACACGAAATTCAATAACTATGAAAAAACTTCGACCATCTTTTCTCTCGATGGCGCCAAAACTCTCCGTCAGGGTTTGATAATTTAAATTCTGAAGTGAAAACTTCTGTAGCAGCATTACGCACTTATAAGTAAAAACTTCTAAACTTGCGTCAGGACACGTGATCTGATCGAAAATTCGTAAGACGGCGCAGGGCGCTTGCGCGAATGTTCGTGTTGTCATTTTTGTGTACGATAGTAATAAAGTAAACGTAATAAATGAATAGGTAATGTATTCTATCACATAAATTATACTACTTTCATACTGATAGTTAAAGCAATTCGTGCAAAAATATTCCCTAACTATTCCAAAATATCAAAAATGCACAACGTTAATTCAAGTTTTCACTTTTGCCGGCCTACCCGGAATGCAACCTGCCGTTGTTTTTACTAAAATCACATTAAAAAAATAACAGAACAACGTCTGCCGGTCAGCTAATAATTGATAAGAATCCCCACGTATACAATTAAAGCCGCCATCTTGTCAACACCAGTAACATTAAAACTCATGACCATAACAACAAACTCCAAATTACAAAAACCTACTTAGCCTTAATACTAATGAAAGAATAAAGTATATTAAATATAAACGTAATTGTTTATGAAACATTCGCGTTGTAGGGACGCGGTAATGGACTTTTTAAAACGCGGGAGTTTTCCGGATAAGCCATGCGGAAAATCAATATTGAAAACTTAATTTCGGCCGTTAATCACTTTAGGGTAGCTGGGAGTATGATTTATTTAATTGGAAACTTTTTATCGCTTCAACACAAATTTGATTAGTATTATTAATTGTTTTATGTTTTGGCAAGTTTATCCACGTCTTTTATAAGGTTGAAACCTTTTGATGAATAAAAATGCGGTAAAGTGCAAGTCGGATTTAGAACCACGGAACCCTAGCAGCAAGTGACATAAAATAAAAGTTCTTATAATTTATAAACAATGGTTGTGGCTTGCGATTTGTGACGTGTCAAAAAACCTTACTTACTAGAACTTGTTCTAAACTATTTTTGTTGGAAGTCTATTCAGTTATTAATGTACATCACATATTTTTTTAGTTTTATCATTATTTTTTGACGCATTTTGCCACGTTGTCTATCGTACACACTATTTAGTTTAGAAAAAAAAACAGAAACCACCACATCAATTTTGAAAATCTATCAGTAAAAACTCAAGCAACACACATAAAAAATATTTTTAGTTTCAGTCCTAAGTTCAGGGAATCCCCATTTTTTTTATAATTTTAAGTCAAAAGCTAAATGCTGTCCACAGACTAAGTTTCAACAGTTTCTGAAAAAGCTAGTTGTTACGGACGGATAGACAGATATAAAGAATCCATAAGGATTCTTTTTCTTACCATTTAGCTACGAAACCCTAGACACGATGTAAAGGGTCTATGGACTCCAGTTGGAACGAAGTTTGGAACAAGAAGTGTCGAGAAGTCTTGTAGGCTTGGAAACATCGAAATACAATTTCGCGGCAAATTAGGGCTTCAAATAAGGGTCAAAGATTTAAAAGACTAATCCAACTGTTCTTTAAAAAAAACGTGATTTTTAGTAAATCAAATTAACATACATACATACACCCTTTTCAAAAGTTACGATAACACTAACAGACACACGTACTCACACACATCTAACTTACAACGACTTTCTTTTTGACGTGCTTTAGATATTCTACAACATATCACCGTAATTTTTAAACTACGATCTATCAGCTTTCAGTTTTTTCATTAAGTTCTCGTCATCAGAAAACACAAATAGATCTATGATTTTTATAAAAAGGAAAAAAAAATCGCCCCGGACTGGATTTAAACCTGTTACCTTTAGTCTCATGCCAACGAATGCTCTAACCATTTGAGCTACTGAGGATTCAAGTTCCATGGCGAAATTTTTAACTCATTTCTTACCCGTTTTTATTTCTTTAAAATTTAAATAAATTTAACCCTGGAATAGGTTAAGTGCTAAAACAAAAATACCCCATGAATAGATCTAGTTGAGACGAATCTAACGAGTCCAAACTCAATGGGTTTACCAGTAGACATTCCAGGGTTAGGCGTCTCCTTTCTTCGAGCTTCATTATTAAATCAGCTTCCTTGTACCAGCATTTTTTAGTGTTTTAACTGTCTCATATATTATGTTAAGACGTCAAATAAATACCTATAATGCGTTAAATATCCCTTCCGATACTTACAAACTAACTACAAATAAGCTCTTGAACTTAAACGCCTAGACAGGTCTCCATAAACTATGGCTAAAAACCTTTTCGATAACATCGGCTTTCAAAAAATAAATGACACCAAAACCCGTCCATCCACCAAAGATCTACGATGCCACACACACACACACACACACACACATACACACACACACACACACGCACGCACACACACACGCACGCACACACACGTAAAAAAGATAACACCTGTAGTCGGGGTCAACAAGTATTTTCATGAATAGAAATTGTGTAGTTAACTTGTAGTCTATTGATTGAATTGGGCTATTGGTGTGGGGGTTGTTGGAAGCGGCAAATAGGTATTAGCCAGTACACGGGGCAAGTACCCGTCACTTGAAATGTCTGGAAGACGGGTACGAGTGCTTACAATGGATGTTTTAAACTATCTTTATTGCACACTGAATAGAGCACGTATTAACTGTTTGTTATAAACATCTGCTTTATATACTTATAACTAGTGATAGTGTTAATGTTAGAAAGGTCTAATATTCCTGAAATTAAAAATACTCAATAGAAAATCTGTATGTAATGAAGGTAAGAAGCAGTCTTTCCATCAAAAAGTTATTACACACACACACATACACACACGCAAACAAACAAATACTAGTGAAAGTAATATAGACCGCCTTTATTTTAAATATAACATCCTAACGCAATCCAAACAAGCCTAACGCCAACCGGGCACATATCTACTCCCGAGCAACGTTTCTTTGATATTAGAAAATTGGAAAAACCCAATTTTCTTTTTGTTTCCCGACTTTGGATTTGAACCCGGGACCTCATGCAGTTAAATCCAACAACTGAACCACTAGACCGCAGAGGCGACCGAATTTCTTTTAAATATGTATAGACGTTTGATAAATTGTCAAATGGAAACAAGAAACACTTGTGATTGTAGTTAGTAGACAGTTGTATGTGAGGTAAGCACCTGTCGTTTTACTGTCTGGGGGGCGTGAGTGTTTCCAAGAGACATTTTAACCCATCTTCACTTTCAAGTAGTGTCTACGTAACTTCATACATAGCTAGAATACTTTACACAAATAATGGGGGTTTTAAGTGGGAGAATCTTAAATACCATAAACTACTCGGAAATGAAAAAAAATAATAGAGATAACACTTTTTTTATGATAATGGAAGGACAATTAGCAGACGGATTTCCTGATGGTAAGAAATTCACGTCGCCTAGAGACATTAAAGGTGGTAATTGCCAACCTTAGCACTTACCTACTAGAGCAAAAGTAAGTGTACCGGCTACCTTACCCTCCGAACCGGAACACGTCAACGGTAAGCTTTGGACGGTATGGTGGTGGAAATAGGTAAGACGGTGGTACCAATCTAGGCGTAAACACTATAGGCGTATTAATAGGCGTAAACACACTTTAGTAAAACACTGCCTTGGTGTAGGAGGTTTTCCTCCCGTGTTGGTCCGGGCTGCTTTTGCAGAATAGACCATCTGCCAGGCAACTCGTAAAAGGCGAGCAAAGGCTTCCCGGCACTAACACCGTGACTTACTACTAGATGGTAGAGTTTCGCAGCGACTTGGTACTGCCGCCTTATCTATTCCTGCCGCCATAACGTCATGACGTGTTCCGGTTCGGAGGGTAAGGCAGCCGGTAAACTTACTTTGCTGTAGGCCTAACATCCCGGCCTCAGGTTGGCCTCACCATTACCAAAGGTTTTGGTGTCTCTAGGCGGCGTGAATTTCTTATCATCAGGAAATCTGTCTGCTTGTTTGCCTTCCATTATCATAAAAAAAAACAATTTTCAGTCTAATCGGTTTAACTATGTAACATAAATATCTTTTATATATTCATCTTTTATAATTATTATGTATTCGTCGAGTTTTTATTTGTTTTAATGTATTCTGATATTCAGGCCGGGTACAAATCCAACGAATCAAAAACGATGAAATTTTTTGAAAAATGAAATCGGTCCAGCAGATTTCCAGTTTTATGTGTTCTAAAATTAGTCTTTGTTTTATAAATGTACTCGTATATGTACACATATAGTTTTATTTAACTATTTGCATCGTTGGAAAACACCCACGATTTTTATTTATCTACAGGCTTATTTTAATTGTGGCATTTTTCTTTTTCAGGATATCTTCTGGACTTGAGATACCTTCGTCGAACAGATCATGTGGAGCCACCATCAGATTTAAATGGTAAGGACCATATTACATTAATACTGTAAGGCTATGCGACATTTTTAAGCATCATGAACCTTGCCTCCTGTAACATCTTTAGTTTTAGTATACTTTTATTATAAGAATCTAATATTTTTTTAATGCTTTGCTTGCCTTGCGATATGTTTTTGTTTTTCTTAGTAATTATAAATGTTTAATTATATTTACATGTGTACAAGGTATACACATATAAGTATACAAGGTGTGTTTTAACTAAAAAAACTTGTGACAGTCTTCAGTACATACAAAATAATCACACGTGATGTTAATATGTTAAACTGCTGTTTTACTAAATGCACTCTAAAAATGGATTTTCTACCAATAATATGCCGCTACGTCATCGACGTGTTGCACGGTATTGGTTAAAATTGGAATCAATTTTAGAAAGTATTCAGGTAAATAGGCGTCTAAATTTTTTCCATGGTAGTTCGGTTCCATTTTTTTTAGTATTTGCTATTAATAAAAGTTATTTATGAAATTATGTATCATTTTTCAAAGTTTGTTAGCTAATAAAACATCATGTATAATGCAAAGTTAAGTAGTCTACTTGTGATATACAATATTTTTTTGTATACTTATACATTTCTATTTTTGTAAAATAGTTGAAATGTTTTTGTGTTTTATGTTAACTGAGTTTATTCTTTTTTAATTATAGCTTTTGCGAATTTCTTTTGTCAAGCGCTTTTGCTGTTTTAAAAAACCCGTTTATACTAACATCAAAGATGGATAAAGTCCAAATGCCGAGAATGAAAGTTATTAGTATTACTTAATAATTATTAAAAAAAAACTATCTACACTCTCTTGAGCAAGTAAGTTTACTTGCTACTTTATCCTCGGGAACAGAACATGACATTTGCTACATCTATGTTGAGACAGGAATAGGCAAATGGTTTTAATGTAGGAAAAAAAGCGGTTGTCTGAAAAGTCGGTTTACTTTAGAGGTCAATGGTTTACTGACGATAGTTAAACGTGACAGCGTCATAAGAACGGAGGCCGATTGTGCCCCTTTGTCGCACGTTCCGCGCTCTCGCTTGCACTTCAAGTCTTAAATGGCACGCCTCAAAGCGAGGTAACGCCGCATGAATCATGTTTTTTGGTGCGTGCAGCCGGCTCCATTGCATTATAAGACGTTGTCAGTTGTCGCGACAAAAATTAACCACGTAGCCAAATCCTATATTCATGGTGTTAGTGTTAAAGTGACGCTGAACTCTTACTAGAATTGCAATATATTGGCCTGTGTTATTTTAAGCTCAAAAGGCAGTACGATCAAAAATTCAGAAATGTATATTTGTTATTTCAAACATGTATGTTATATTTGTAGAGCAAAGATTATTCACAACGAGAAAACTAATAACTAAACGTCAGAACGTTCAGTAATTAGTTTTATGTTTACTTTCAGAAAAAGTATTACATGTAAAGTCTGTTTTATCATGGGTTAATATCTTATTTCCAAGCTAGCCATTTCCACGAAGCTTGCGAATCTGTGTAATATTTTTGCATTTCTATTCTGACATATCTTTTTTCAATTAGTTTATACTAAGCGCATTTTAAAAGAAAAGTATTTTTAAAAGAAAAAAGGGCATCTTTTTTACGTATGGAAAATCCCAACGGATTAAAATTGATTTTCCCGGCGCCCGGCTCTACTTAGGTATCTAATCGAGTTTTTAAAATTTTGCTATTAAGACAAACTAGGCACTAATTATTGCGAGTACTTAATAAAATTAACATTTACTTCTTCTTCTTCTTTTATAAATATGCGAAAAGTACTGTTTAAGTTCGGTTTTTATATGTATAAAATGGTAATGGAATTTCGAATGTTATTGTGGTTTTGGATTATCTTTTAAAACCTTTATTAGTGCTTTAGTCTTATTTTGAAATGCTTTAGTCTTATTTTTTAAAGTCTGTGGTGAGGAATGGTGTCTATTTTAGATTTCTTTGTTAGTATTAAACAATAACCGTCTTTTTAATAAACATGGACTAATGTACTCTATGTTTCAACCTGGTATTACAGTCTACGTTACATTGTAATACAGGTTATGTTAACTGTACTTTTACGTAACTTTTTTGTCTGTGTTTTTCTCTACTTTATATTACAGTCTACGTTACACTATGATACAGATTATATCAACGTTACTTTTACTTTACTTTTTGTCTATGTTTATTCTCTACTCTATATAGTCTCTACATACTCTTCGTTACACTGTCATACAGATTATAGCAACTTACTAGCTGTTGCCCGCGGTGTTGCCCGCCTACTTAATGGTCCCACAGGAGCATTTTTTTCAGGACAAAATATATGTGTATTTTACATACGTGCGATGCCAGGGCTGGCCGTAACTTTTTTTTAAAATATGAAAGCACTTACACTGTTTCACTCCTATATGAAACAAAAGACGTGTGACACTCAGAGACTGCCGCGGTAAAGCTAGTGCATAAGTAGACACGAGTAACCAGATTTCGGTCCGAAGAGGCCACCTAGAGGCGAGTTGCTGAACTAAAGAGACAAGTGTGATCAAAAGTCATTAAAAGTTCTACTATTTTTTTTATGATATTGGAAGGCAAGCAAGCAGACGGACTTCCTGATAGTTATAAATCACGCAGCCTAGAGACATCAAAGATGGTAATGGTGCGTTGCCAACCTGAGGCCAGGATATTAGGCCTCGAGCAAAAGTAAGTTTACTGGCTACCTTACTCTCCAAACCGGCCCACGTTGTGACGTTATGGCGACAGGAATAGGTAAAGCAGTCGCACCAAACCAGGTGAGTCTCTGCGAAACTCTACCACCTAGTCAGATGTCACGGTATCAGTGACGGTCAGCCTGTTCTCGTCTTTTAGGAGCTGCCTCGCAAGAAGGCAGATGATTTTTTCTGCAAAGGAGCCCGAACCAACATTGGGATTCATCGATAGATGGCAAAACTAAAAAGTATCACCGCTTTGTCAATCGGAGGGGGGAGGGTGTTAGGTTATTTTTGTTACGGAATTTCTGGATTCGGTATCCACGGCCCGTAATGGAAGCTATTATTTATCACAAAAAACCTTATATTATTTATCACTACATAGTATAAAACAAAGTCGTTTCCTCTGTCCCTTGGTATGCCTAAATCTTTCAAACTAATCAACGGATTTTAATGCGGTTTTTTTTGTAATATATAAAGTTTAAGGGGAAGGTTTAAGTAAGAGTATATGTATATTTCATAACCGCGCGAAGTCGGGGCGGGCCGCTAGTTTTTATATATAAGATACATATTTGTAAAGCTAACGATTACCGTTCGTTACTTAGCAGTACATCAAACCGGCGAATCTCCTTTCATGGACTTGTTTGTGAGCATCAAACTTTATGCAACAAACTATCACTCTACAAACTTCGCGAAAAATCGCTTAGCGCGCTCCTTTATGTTTACACTTGAAATATTTTCCAGTTTATAGAGTGTTAAATTATGTTCTGAAATGTAACAATTTATAACTTTGCACTAAGTCTCTTCAAGCCAAATTGCTGTTGAGGTAGGCAGAGTTAAAACTAGGGTACAGAGGATTAGCTGAAGGTACTTACTACCACTAGTTGATATTTTTATTTTTATTTTTATGCTATTGGAATGCCTTCCAACTAGCTTGATGGATTTCCTGACGGTAAGAAAGTCACTCCGCCTAGAGACATCAAAGGTGGTAATGATGCGTTGCCAAACTTGAAGACTTGGCCAACATTACACTATCATGCTTAGGCTTGTTTATAGGTCTTAAATAGTACTTCTCAACACTACTGGAAGAAATAGCACATACGTAAGTTTGCCCCAAAAATATGTTTTTAATCCCCGGTAGAAGAAGAAGGGTGTTATAAACTTGACGTGTGCCTGTGTCTGTTTGTGGTGTTATAACATTAGAACTGATGGGTCGAATTCAATGTAGTTTTTTTTTTTCATAACAGACGTAAGATGGTTATTAGCTATATCAGATGTATGCTTTGTCGAGGATTATTGACAATGTTTATTTTGGTGTTATAAAAAAACAAAGTTGATATTGGCATTCAATAACCTCTGCCTATCCCGTAAGGGAATTGGCATAAAGAGCATATCTTTATGTATATTTTAAATATTTAATTTGTGAAAATGTGGTTATTAGGTATTCAACGGCAAGCCCAAACAGCGCTGATCGTCAGCTGCATTGCCTTGGCTATCTTGGTGCTGGTGGTCATCATTCAATGTCGTGGAAGACTATCCTGGAGATACCTAAAGCAGAAACTACAACCATCTAAGGTATAATAATCAACAGTCTATTTTTTATATGGTAAAAGTCTATTTTTGTTTTAAAATAAAGAAAAAGTGTTTTTTTTATTTGGTAAGACAGTAAAAAAGTATTTCTTTTCCGTTTGTGTGGTAAGACGGTAAAAAAAGTCTATTTTATGTCTTAAGACGCTAAAAACGCCTGTTTCTTTTATATCATAAGACAGTGAAAAAGTAGTTTTGGCGCGTTAAGACAGCAAAAAATTCTATTTTCTTATGTGGTAAGACAGTCAAAAGTTTTTATTCCTTGTTATAGGTGGTGGGAGGGAGATAGTGGTGCGTGCCATCTTGTAGCTAGGATCTCAAATCAAGTCTACCGTCTACCCAAGGGACTTCCAAAACCATAAAATATCATCTATTAATGAAAGACAGCACTAGTAGAAAAAACTTAATTACATGATCAGCGATGATGGGGTCGTTACATCCTGGTGCCTTTTAAATCGAAAGCTATGTTTCGTCAATTACAAACAAATAAAACAATTTATATCCCTAGACAAGTTACAAAAATCGAATCTATCCCCAAAGTAAGGAAATTATATGCTCGTGTTATGGGTGTTAGTCAACGATACTAATAGAAATACTAAAATAGATACCAGACCCGGAAATGCAGACACCTAAATGTTCGTCACACAAATGTCTGCCCCCATCGGGAATCGAACCCGAGCCTAGTGATTGGTTACTGTAGTTAGGCGTGTATGATAGCCACTCGACCAACGACCAAGCCTTGCAATTTTCTCCTGCATCCGCCAGAAGGTCGTGACTTATTATAGTCCGTAATGTTCAAACCTCTTCAATTCTGTCTGAAATATATTAATTTCCGAGAAGTGGTTATAAGTTAGATTCGCTAACGAGCTCCCTGTAATGTTGTTAGTAACTTTAATACTATTATCTTCTCGAGGGTGCTCTAGTAGCTCCTTAATACCCATGGAAATAGCCGATGGTAGTGAAGATTATAATACTCTCAATATGACTTATCAATATGATAATATGTGGAAACCACTTGCAGAAATTGTATTTTGAGCTTCAAACTGTTTCGTTGTAATAAAATATGAGAGTACTATTAGACTGGTGCTGATTCTGACATTTGCCTAAACTTATTTTTCCCTTCAAAACGTATATATAAATATGCTATCTTTTTCTAATTATATAAAAATGAAAGAGGTGGAATAATCTAGATGGTTCAAATTAATCGGGAACAACAATTAGTGCCAACGTCATTTTTTGGCATTGGCGTATCACCCGTGTTAGTAGTACCTATTCCTAGTAGGATGTCGCGGTGCTAGTGACGGTTAGCCTACGCTCGCCTTTCACTAGCTGCCTGGCAGAAAGGCAGACGGTCTAAAGGAGTCCGAACCAACACGAAAATAATTGTTATAAAAAGGGGGTTTATTTATTTACCTCAATCCCGACAAAACTCCTTGTACGGCTTTTAATTTCATAATATCGAAGTATTAAACATATAGAAACGCCGCCTACAAAAATATTTAAATACTAAATATGTTTTGTCTCTTTCTATTACTACTACTAACGTTGAAATATACGTCTGCTAGCTGTTTCTTCTAGCCGCGTAGTCTATTTATTTAATATTTAGTTATCAAACCGTCCAAATCCACTCGTTCAATTTTTTGATAAAAAGTCCATCTCCAAATTTTAATCTATTTTTATTTAAAGGGTAACAATTCTGTCGTACATGATTTTAACGAAACTAACCGTACACGCAGTGCACGCAGCGGAAGCTATCAATAGAAATAAAAAAAAGAAATCCCCTGACTTTGAAACATTCTTTGTAGGTGCTCCGCTCTTATTGGTCTTAGCATGATAACATATAGCCTATAACCTTCCTCTTCCTCTCGATAAATGAGCTTTTTAACACTGAAAGAATTTTTCAAATCGGACTTGTAGTTCCTGAGATTAGCGCGTTAATGTAAACAAACAAGCAAACTCTTCAGCTTTATAATAGTAGTATAGATTGGCCAACAGTATTGCCACCATTAACTGTCATTATTCTGATGTTTCAGAACCGTGTGAAACAATATCCAACCGATCTCACACATCATAACCCCCACGCTGAAATGCCGAAACCGAAACACGAGTTAAAATTAGAAATTCGAAACCCCGAACCACCGAAAAGACAAAACCCTCAACCACTCAATGTTCGAGACTTGGATACCAGAACGCAAACCGAGAAGAGTCAAGGGGGTTCAACCCCTAAAACAATAAGTACAGCCCTGAGTAATAGGCACCCCGCTGAAGATACGACTCTGGATTTTTCCTATGACAATATGGGTATGAATGTGACTCCTCCAGAACAACCAGCAGCGAGTCATAAGTTCTGAGTTCCGATTGTTAGGTTTGGTGATAAAAGAGTTAAAATTATTGAACCTATTGAAGAAATATAGTTGGTAAAGTTGAACTTTTGCTGTCTTTGTAACATAGACTTAAGTACTCTATGGTTTAAACTGACATTATACTGACGTTTATATTTTACCTTTTACCTAGTCTGAGTGGAACATAGAAATAGAAATATGAGTGGAAGGAGTTTTGGCGCCATTGAAAACAAGATAGTCGAAGTTTTTTCATAATTATTGAATTTCGTGTTTATATTGAGTGAAATTAGTCAATTTTGGTGGCATTTTGTACAGTTTTGTACAGTGAAAGTGCACAAATGAAATAATCATGAAGAAATTAGAGTATCGTGTTTTTCCCCGTTGCCGCCAATTATCACTATATGAGGTTGAGTAATGAGGCCACCGCTTTACCCAGACCCTGACATGACTTATTGACGACTTATGACTGATTATACTTGAGTACCTAATGCGAATATATGCTAATGCGAATGCCAAAACCTACAGAAAACAAAAAAAAGTAGCGACTATTATAACAATTTAAACATTGGAGTACTTTAGTCTATGTTATTAATTATTAATAAGAAACTTATATTAAAGATGTTTTTTAGGATTTTTAATATCACAATTTGACTTAATCACAAGTAGTTGTTTTTATGGTAGATTTTGAAATTTGTTAATATTAATCTACTTAAAAAGTAAGAAATTTGAATAAATCGGAAATTTTGAGTGATGTTTGTACATGTTTGATAGTATTTGTTTTTTATGGACAATACTTTTCTTATTACTTGTAAATATTTAATTGTTTACAATTTATGTACTTATTCGTATTAGACTTTTAGACATGTATATATTTGTTAACTTTTTAAAATTATCTGTTCGTGAAAATATTATGCAACCTTAGTATATTGTACAATTTTTGTATTCTATTTATGAATTATTAAATTTTGGGTATTTTAAAAACAACGAGAAAAAAAATAATAGGTACAATCATAACCAACAAATGATATTAAAAAAAATATGATTTTTGAGATGTATCTTTGATTATGCACTAACATGAAACAATTAGTATTTATTAAATATTTAGGTAGTATAAGAATTAATAGCGTCTTAAAAATATACATAATTATTTGATTGTACCAATCATAAGTACTTATTACTTAAAGTAAATTTAGAAATAGAAATGTAGTAAAGTTATACATTTAATATAATATTTTGTAGTTTATTTATAAGTATATTTTAGCGACACGTGCATTCGTAAAGCAATAAATTTAGTAGTCATAATTCTAATTTATATAAATCTTATGACTTCACCTCTATGAATTATTGCCAGAAAATTAATTGCCCGAAACATTTTTGAATAATCGTCGTTTATATATATGTCTTGATGAAATCTTTTCCTCTCTAGCTGTCCTGTGTTGATTGCACAAGTCTCAGGTTCGAATCTCAAACTGCGCAAATATAAATAAATAAAAAACTATCTAAATATGTTTTTCTATCTATATTTATATGAAAGAAGACCCATTTCGCGTGGTCATCACGTCAGGCTTGACCGGATGGATCAATTTTGGTCATTTTATAAGAAGAAAAAACAATGCTTTTTTTATACCAACTGTGAGTAGCTGCTAATGTCAAGCGATACGAAGTTCGCCGGATCCGCTAGTTTTCTAATAAAGCAACGAAGGCTGGGTTGGACAAGTGTCTGGTTGACAGTATGTTTTCCTTATTGTGCGACGTTAACCTTTAGCTTATGGTAGAACTACCTCTGCTTGTCTCTTCAGAGATACAACTGTGAAGATAATTCGTCTCTGGTTAAGCACTCTGCTCGGTCCACAAAGCCTGCTGAAGTCGTAAAAACCACGAGGTTGGCAACCTAAAAAAAAGAAGTCTTTCCAAAAAAAGAAGATACTTTTTGTTTAGTCAATTTTATATTTTAAACAAAAGTGACTATCAAAGCTTTTGCCACTGGTACGTTGTTAGTCCCGTAATTAAAGGGCTGAGAGGTATTACAGATAGGCGAGAGGCTTCAATAATGACCAGTGTTTGAAAGCGGAGGCTAAACGCTGATTAGAATGCCTACCGCATAATGGTTTGTTAGCTGACTGAAATACCTCGAATTCTTGTTTCAAAACATACGTATTACCTTCCTAAGTTATGCGATATGGAGAAGTTTATGTGCCCCCTTTTTGTTTTTAGCTTATAACATTTGAGATAATGGGTCTACCAATTAATATTTAAGTTAAAATATTTAACAATTGTCAATACCTTTGTTTTTGAGTAAGTTTTTAATGCAATCTATTTAGCCTGTTAATATTATAAATGCGAAGGTTTGTATTTTTGTTTGTTACTTCTTTATGCAAAAAATATTGAACCGATTTTCATGAAATTTGCCACACACATAGTGAGTAACTTGGATTAACACATAGGATAATTTTATTTCAAAAAAAATGTTTCTGTGGGACTGTTAACCACGCTGGCAACGCCATGGGCAACAGAAGAACAAGCTAACAGCTAACATAAAAATTAAAAATGTAAATTTAAGTCATGGAGATACAGAAAATGAATATCTTTATGCTCTTATCCCGGAAAGTAGACAGAGGTACAACCAGGCTATTCACAAGTAGTCGAAAGTACTTAGTGCCGTGATGTGATAGGTGGCATACCTATTGTCAACCAGGGTGTTTTCCAATCCCGGGCACAGCTGAATTTATTAGAAACTTGAAATATTTTGAGTTGCCCGACCTTAAATCGAACCCGAAACCTCTTGTAGTCAACGCCAATATAACATAGGTGAAAACGGTATTTTGTCATCTGAGTCATAGTAAGCTAGAATTAAACGTAAAATAGCCGGGATAATGCTTACCTTCAGACCTCCTCCAACTATTACGAGCTCACGAAAAGAAAATTTGGCATTATATCCAGTCTTTGCCTAGTCGTTTTCAGGTGACGTTTCTACATTTTTTTAAAAGCAAGAATATATTTGAGGCAAACACACATATATTTTACCCATACTTTTAACTAACCTCGTTCTTACAACATTTTCAGAGCTAACTATACTAGAGCTAAACCGACTTCAATTTCATTAAACATTTCATCTACATACACAAAAATTTAGTATATTTAGATCCTGATGATCACGTCTTCGATTCAAACTTACTTTCGTTTTTTTTAAATCGGGTTTTTGAAGTTTGTTAAAAAGTATATGCGCAAATTTTTTTTTGTGTAATGTACCCGTGTGTCTATGTCAATTATTGTTTAAAAATATGTTAATTATCTGGTGATAATTCATTCACATGTACTTAACTAAGAACTAGTTTTAATATTAACGATATTTTGTATATATAGTCCAAATAAACCATACAGCGTGGCTGGGTTAGTTTTTTATTTTAGTTTTCTTGTTTTAGTTTTTGTGTAATCGTCAAAGTTTGCTTAGAACATTCATTTCACTATTAGCACCCAGAATTTTACACCTGTATTCAAGAAGCTTACTTGGCTAAGTAATGATAAAACGCTGTGCAATGCATGACATTTAGCAAAGCGTTTCTTACGTGAAGCCCTTCAATTCATGAACAATACTTAGTTCTAAGTATAGTTAATGAATTGGATGGCTTCAATTAGATGAGTTCAATATCAGTTCTAAGTATTGCTTATGAATTGGACGGCTTGACGTAAGAAACGCATAGCTAAATGTCGTACTTCGCACAGCGTTTTTTCATTACTTTGCCAAGTCAAGTATAGTACTAATATTGAAATTATGCGCTTCGGATTTACACTTTTACACATTATACTTTTACTTTGGCTGATCTAATCTAAATTAAAGCGAAATGATTGATTATGTAATAACACATCTTTAAAATACATTAGGATTTCCGAAGCTTGACGAATATAGCCGAAGCGCATAATTTAATTAGTACTACTGTAACCTTCTAGAATACGAGTGTTAGTTCGGGTAATCAAAACAACGAATCGTGAAGCGTAAGTTACTTGTGGTTTGTAAATAGTATTTTTTGTGCTTTTTGTGTTTCTATGTTTTTGTGTATGTCAATTTATACTCTCTAAAAGGATTGGTGATATCTAATAATACATTCCTGAATATTCCATAGATTTCAAAATCTTTTGAAACTAAGACATATCAAGGGGATTGATTCTGGTGAGAATTTTGTCAACGAATTAAAAAAATGTTCTTTTAAATAAACTGTACAACCGTTTGTTATTAGCTATACCTATGAATTAGTACTGCCCGTTACGTGCCACGTTTTTTATTTAAAAATTCAAAATGTTTTAAGGGTTGTATTATAAGGGAAGATTAATTTAAAAAAATGCTTATAAATACAGCCGACTCGATGTCATGACTTGTAACAAACCCCGACTCTGTTTTACATATGTATATAAAATTCGTAATAGACAACCATTAATTTTGTATTTTTTTATTCAAAATCTAATTTAGGCCTGTTCAACGACTGCGCATTTAGTGAAATGTAAACTAAGTATCTGAAGAATAACTGCAAACTTATTTAACAGATATTTGATAAATTAAAATGTACTCAACAGAATTGACGCCAATTCCGGATTTCTTTAAGTCATAAGAGGGGAAGACAGTTTGAGGAATTGATGAGAATCCTCTTAGGTACAGCATTTCCAAGGTGAAAAAGTAATGTCATTTCCGATCAATTTGAAAACCGATTTCCACCATATTTGAAAACCAACCAATCATGAAACAGTTATGAATGTTAATAATTGTTGCGTGATTGGTTGGTTTTCAAAATGCCTTGGTCGAGAACAATGTTTTTTTATCTTAGATACACTATAGATGCTACTTTAATAATTGTAATTTTAACTCTAATTATAAAACCCACTAATTAAATTCACAAATGAATTACCTTCAATGAATTGGTTGTGCCTCTGCGCACCTATTCTGGGATATGGGCGTAAATATACCTTACAAATGAATTGAATTTTGATCACAACCCGACAAAAGGTCTTTTTTAGGAAAACCCGCCAACATTTCAATCTTCCAACAACCTTCAATGTCCTGTTATCAATCATCTTGCAAAATTATAACCAACAATTAACAAGCAATTAATAAATGTAAAGTTTTTTTTATCATCTTTGTGGTTTAGTGCTCCTGTGTCCGAGGTTCACATCTTAGATCCTGGATTTCCCGGGTCGAACAACTTAACAATGTTATATATTTTTTATAACTTTTATTATTTAACACAATTTTATTAATTATTAAAGTATTTACGACCCGCGTATTCTATTTTAGCGATAGTTTGTAATATTGATCGGTTGTTTCACTTCATTGGAAGCTGATTTTGATCCTTATTAGCGTAATAAAGCTTTTGTTGCTTTAATATAATAATCACTTATTACTTTGTATTTACTAGCAAATTATAATTTAAGGATAACGACCATCAGGTGTAAGAGTTCATAAAACTTTGCGGTGCACCTGGTTATGTCTGATATTGCAATAGAAAGTTAACGGCGTGATCACATCAGAATAATGTATCAAGATTATTTCACTATTTTCCAACCTGATTTAATTTTAAGGTGCGTCTATTATTTGCGTGAGGTGTTAAGGGGAGGTTTCGACAAATGTCACGTGTTTTTCCTGCCACGTCAATGTCACCGAAGAGATAGGAATGGGCACTATCACTAGCCGAAGACACCAAGTCACAGACTGTGATAGTTAACAGGTCTATTGTGAACCGGGCACATATGCAATCCTGGACAACGTTATTTTTATTAGAAATTTAAAAAAAGAAAGTCCGACGCCAGACTGCTAGACCACAGAGATTACAAACACATTATAATTGCAAAAAGGGCTTATCGTTAACAATCTTTAGCAAGATTTTGCGGACGTTGTACAGTATAATGAGATTCGTTCGTTTTAGATATCACCAAACGTAAATACGTTTATTATGAATACATAACATAAATACGTTAAAACGTTAATTATGAATAATACCCAAACTGTTTTTTTTTATTAAATTTAACGCTATTCCACTTCAATACTTTTCAAATCCTACCTGAAATTTGGGGATATGATTGTGCCAAAGTTAGGATCTCAAAAGGGGACAATTATTATTAACACTTTGACTGTTCTAATAATATAGTTCAAATGTATTAAATGTATCGCATGAACATCTCAGTACGGACTTTTGATCAATAATGTTGTTTTGAGGCGCTAAACTTTAACGTTGACTTACTCAAAATAAAGATTTTGTGACATAACGCTTTCATCCATTCACGCCTTCAATTATGTTGTGATATTTGCGATATTTCATGTTATGCACGGACGTATCGAGCCAGCTACCCAGTGCATTACATGTAATGCATGCACAGTTAAAGTGTTAAAAATGTCTCACGTAAATAATGGACGCCCCTTAATAACTTCAGTTGAAAATGATTTAGTATTTCCATGATATTTCGCATAGCGACATCACATGATGGAGTCAGGTTGACAGACATGAGAACTATGTAATTGGAGTTTTATAGTCTGGGAATTGGCATCACAATCACCGACCATGAAATGAATACAGTTTTCCACTAATAACAGTTTATTGTGTGCTGTTATTTTGAAAAGATATACGAACACAAGTTTATCTTTTTTGTTCTTGAATATTCTGAGCTATATGATATTTTGTGAAAGAAATTTAATTAAAAACACATTTTTTAAACAGCATGTTTTAGATAGAATATTGTATTGAATAGAATAGAAAATATTTTTATTCACATTCACCTTACAAGAAATATTTATGGTACAACCTTAGCTGCCTTAGACTGTGTAATACCGACCCTTTAATAGGGGCTTTAGACTGTTGTAAATATTGGTTCGTATCAGTATAGTCAATAGATGTAATCCAAATGTAATAATGATCTTCAGATGGAAACAAACTTACTTTAAGATTATCTTTGTTGGCATATTTACAACCATCACAAATGTCTTTGACAGGGTGGCTCACGAAATTCGGACTGGCAACCTATTTTAGAAAGTTTTATTATTCTATCACGGGGTTCGATTTAAGTGAATGAATGAATACACTTTATTATGCACCAAAATGTACAAAATAATACACTCTCTTCCACGTATATAACTACAATAATATTTAACTGTGCACAAAGACGGTCTTATCCTGTGGTCTTATCGCTTCAGAGCGATCTCTGACAGACAACCTTAAGTGTCACATTATCATCTTGTTTTTTCACGAAATGTCACCAAATTAGATACTATAAATTGATTAACCAGGGTGAATTCAAAAGTGATTTTATGATGAAAAAGGAAAATACTTGACCTTCGTCTTGGAAAACCTAATCCACAATTAGCCCAAAACATTGTTTAGGCGAAGTGACCAAAAATAACTGTATTTGCTGTAAACATACTGGAGAAATACAAAACAGATCCAACCCACGCTTGTCGAGTCTTCAACTTAACTAATTTATTTTTCATTCCATTATCTTCAAATCATATCACGATGGAATTTTTTAAGTAACGTGCTGTTTCACGATTGTTATTAAACAGTTGTATAAACTTTTGAAAATAACATTTTTCAAGATATTATTTTTAAAAGTTATAATAATTTTCCACTTTCACACAAAACCACAACAAACACGAGTTTACAGGTTACACAAAAATACGAATACAGATGTAAAATATAGCAATATTTGACGATTATACTTTGAGGATCAACAAATGAGAACTTTTTCCAGGGCTCAACTTAGACCTTGTACTGATCTAAGATCAGGGTATTATGAGTAAGGTTTGACGTAGACTGTATTATGTAATATTTTGTAATAAGTTAGTTATTTTTAATGTTCATTCTTAGTAGGTTTTATACCGTCCATACGATACATTCCATTAGGTTAAGAGTTAAGTTATAAATAGGTTAATTTAAAGTTTTATAAAAACTTATAGATATAACGTAGAATATATGAAATATATGTTCTACAAATATTGAAACTTAACGTAAAATTAAAAAGGAAATGTTTACAAGTAACTTATAAATATTGTCTCTTATAGAATAAACTAAGTTAACTAAATAAAATAAGTTATATGAACCTTGTTGTTCATCAATCACATCGTAATTTTTTTCAAGTTTTAAGGTGCGAATAGATAGACATAGTTATAAAGAATATTTGATAATTCTTCTCAAGTTTCAAAAACGAATTTTTGCATTTTAGGGCTTGTAGAAAAATATCAATACCTTAATTTTGACACAATAGAAGAGACTTTCGTGTTTTGTCATGTAAATGTAAATACGTATCTCTGTAATATGTAATATTAAAAGTGAAGACTGGAGCCATTACCATGAGTTTACGTCTGAGCCTCTACCATGAGTTTGTATAGATTACGTACGGTAAGTTACGTGTCGAAATCTATGACAATTTTGCTCTAAAAATGTGTTTCTCTTAGTTACCACTAGAGGCACTGTTCAAAGTTTTCATACATATAATTGACAGCGACGGTACCGTTTGTTTGCTACGCAGAGATCGTCAGATTAAATTACTAAATAGTTACTATATTTGTATATGTATTAAAGTATACACTTATTGCCTTATTGCATGGCAATGACTATAAACCACCGAACATTAATTTAACATGCTTGAGTTTACTTTTAGATAAAAAAATGGACACACACACTACACGCGCAGCTCTAGATATTTTATATATTATGTAGTTACTAAACAAAACAAGGTGATCTCATATATCATAATCAGACGCGCTCGAGTATCTCTCAAAATCCTTTCTTTGGCTCCTATACTATAAACCAGGTTTAAACGTCATAAAAACGCCTACACATATCAATATTCTGTATTTCAATGACAACTTTATAAATATCCATTGGCATTACGAGAAATTATAAGCAAAAGTTTTGTACATTGAAATTTCGTTATACAAAGTACCAGTAAACGTATTAATGATATTATTTACTCAATATATAACCATGTTGAAATAGTTTGAGACTACAGTCGCATATCAAAAGCTTTTCAAAGCGTGTGTATGATGCTGCGGTACTGAAATGGTAATTAGTCTGGTAGGTACAGGATTACATTTAGTTCCATATTAGTGAAACATTGTTTTGGTTAACCGCTTCATTGAAATTGGAATTTTGGGAAGTTTTTATCTTGTTTTGCTATTTCATGATTGGTCTAAATTATTTGTGGTATGACAAAAATATCTCTAATGTCTAGTGATTCGGTGTTGGACTTAGTGAGGTTCCAGGTTCGATGCAGGTTGTTTGGTGGCTATAGGTTTGCCACCTTTCCCATTGTTGGAATTAGTATCTTCAGTTAGTTACCACTTCAAGGATACGGGTGTGATTTTTTTTGTAAAAAAGTAAAAGAAGAGTCTCGTGATGTTTTATTTGCCCAGGATTGGATATGTGCCCGGCCGAACTACTACGGCGACTAGCCGAAGACACTAAGTTCCAAAATGTGGTAGATGGCAAAACTATCGCCAACCGGGCACACATCCAATCCCGGGCAGTGTTATTATTATTAGAAAACTGAAAATACACATTTTCTTTAATTTTTTGCCCGACCCGTTGCGGTTGTCTAGCGGTGCAGGTGTTGGACTTGACTGCATGAGGTCCCTAGTTCGATTCCCGGGTTGCGCAACAAAAAGAAACCTTGGTTTTTCTAATTTTCTATGGAAAAAAATGTTGCTCGGGATTGAAAATGAGCCCGGTTGGCGATAGGCTTGCCACCTATCACATTGTGGGACTTAAAGCTTCGGCTAATTATGGGTGACCTGGTTGTGCCTCTACCTACTTCTTTGGTGATATGCGCGTGACGATTATTTTTTTAACTTTTTTATAGCAAAATTTATGCTTATCTTTAACATTATTCAAAATAATTAATAGCTAAACAATGTAATTATTACAATAGTAATTATAGGTAAGTTCTGATTGCTGGAAGCGAATTTTGTGTAGGATATTATACAAGTGGTTTATTTCAAGTGATTAAATATTGAATGTTATTTGAAATGAACGGTTTGTTAATATGGGTTCTAGTTTATTTATCGTCTATGTGGTCTAGTTGCCCAGCGTCCGACTTGCTTCACGAGGTCCTGGGTTTGATACTCGGGTCGGGCGATTAAAAAAAAGGTAAAAAAAATATATTTTCGATGTTTTGATAAAAATAACGTTGCCTGGGATTGGATATGTACCTGGTTGGCAAAAGGTTTTCCACCTATCACTTTGTAAGACTTAGTGTCTTCGGATTGTCGTGGGTGCTCTGGTTGCGTTTGTGTATACTCCTTCGGGGATATGGGCCTAAAGATACTTTTTATTTTAAGAAGAAGAAGAAGAAGTTTTTATTTTAGTTTATTTTAATAGGATTGGTCCATATTATAATAAGATGTAAACTGTAGTATCTAGACAAGAATTTAAATTACTATTTTAATAATGAAAATGTGTGACCCTGCGGCACAATTACTTAATAACTTTAGTTCTTGCTGCCACACTCAGAGATGTCATTTAACATAATCTATCGTTAAGTCACCCTTTTGTACAAAAGTGTCGCCAGCCGATATCTAGAGGGAAGGGACAAGTTGATACGGAGATTGAGAAAAATATGAATTATATGATATGAATTGTAGGTGGTAGGAGAGTCTAATGTCCTCGAATAATTGACTTTCTTTTTTCCCCGCTTAAATATTATCAAAGTAGTAATAAAAATACGAGAAATATCGATTTTGAAAATCGAGTCCGAGGTTGTTTTGCTTTATATTTGGAAACTTTTTTATGGACATTTTTAGAGGAAGGTAGCTTCTTCTCTTGCAGGCAAGGTGGCAACACCCTTGACTTAAAGACAGATTAATAGATAATGGACATATTTGAGTGCGGAAACGAGTCACTTCGTATACAAAATGTCAGCTGAATGACTGATTAAAAGATAATTTAAGTCACTGAGTGCAATTGTTAGTATAATTATGTTGAACGCTGTTAGCTAAATACGTTCTATAAAATATTCATCACTTTATTTTATAATACAATTTAAGGCCCCATACTCAGTCAGTCAGACGAGCCAATCACCGCACTCCCTCGTTCCATGATTACTATGAAATATTGCGCTCTAAAGTAAACGTCTTATGCAACAAATCACTATTTTTGACACTATAAAAATAATTTGAAAAAAGTATAAAAACTGAAACACTTGTCTTTTAGGTATAGTACTTATCTATGTTTATGTTAAATCTGGCGTCGATATTTTCACAATTGAAGTAGACAGTTGGGTTTTGCTTTCAGAAAAAGGGTTAACTTTTTGTTTTTTTTTCTATCGAGCAAAGTGAAATGAATCGTGTTTTGGAAACACTAGTCTTATAAAGCATATTCATGTTAATCTTGTGTATTTTTGTCACCAATATCCATGATTGCTTTGTATGAAAAAAAAAACAGTAAACTGCTGATGCATTTTAGCGTACATGGCCCCTTAGGGATAGTTTCTTTTGAAACTGCAAATAAAATCTAGTTTTATTGCAATGTTATCAAGGCTTACAATATGCATTATTAAATATTACTTAAAACCACTCGTCAGATCTTCATAACATTGATATGGGTCCACCTCTTAATTTTTTATGGTATTGGAGGGTACAATATATCCTACTTTAGAAAAGGAGCATAAAAATCATTTTTTAATGATCAAGTAATATCGTAACAAACAGACGTAAACATACAGCTATTTTGTTAAAAAAAATTACCTACCGTCTAGGCATTTTAAATAGCTCAGAAGAATTTCATACTTATAAAATGTGCGAGCATAAAATAGTAAAAAGGATTGTTGTTTTAAAACAATAAGTTAATGTGTATAAAAATAACTTTATGACATTTTAAGAATCTCATTTTGTAAACAAAACTAATTGACCTACTAGATGGGAATAAGTACCTAATTATAATTAAAAATATTAGCTTACTTGTTGTAACAAAAAACAATCTGTAAAAATTACAGTTATATTTATAGTAGAAGTAAAAATATTAGCGGAAAGTAATAAAAGACAATCAAAAAATTATCCATATTCGATCGGGATCTGAAAAAGTCGATCCATGGTCAGACTTTTATCATTTTATAAAAGCAAATGCCTTTTATATTTACTGGATTACTACATGCGTTACGTTTACTTTTTGTACCATATCCTTTAAGAAAATACATATTGTGAAAATTTATGGAAATTTTTAAAAGTGTCTGGCAATAGATGAACATATCTATTGTGTTTGGGTATTTTTATGTTTTTTATGCATTAGTGTCGTTTACTAAATATGACCCATATCACAACAATATTTTTTTTTATTGTGATCTTATACTATTAGTATAATAAGATTTTATTATATTAATATAAGGATCCACTACATACTATCACAATATGTACTGAATATTATTATTAATAAGTGTATTCTAAAGATCTTGATTATTAAAATTTGAGTCTCATTTGAGTAAGGCAAATTTAAATCATCACTTATATTAGCTATCATTTGCATTATCTACCAAAACATCTTCTATGTATCAGTTTGTTATCAAAAATAACTTTAATCATGCACTTTACTTTATCACTTTTTTCCGAACATGTAAGTTTTAAACTTAACTTAGCTTTAAAAAGTAAACTTATTTTAAGTAAAATGTATGTAAAAATAAGAATTATTTTAATTGTATATAAAGAAGCCTTCAGGTAATCCGTCCATTAGTGTTTAAGATTTTAGATTATTGTGAAGAAATCTTGGAAGAAAAGGAGGATAATTATAATATAGCTTGTAACGTATCTATTACCGCGCGTTCACATATGCGACAAAATTCTCATGCGATATATTGTCTATTAAAAAACAAGACCAATATTTTTTCTTGACATAAAAGTGTTTTAAAAATCGTATGCTTCGTATATGAGAAGACGCAGTAAATAATATTAATTTTAATACTATATAGAGGAACATGAACGGATAGTAGGAATTGATCAAATTTTTTGAATATGTGTTTATTAAATGCACAAATATTATGTTACAAAACTAGATAATTAAAATGAAAGTATGTAAAGTAGGTTTTTGTAAAAAATAAAAATTTACTATATTAACATAATTTCAGATAATATTTTTTACAAAGTAGTGCATAAAGTCGTGTTTATTTATTAATTTGTATATAATTACATATGTTTATTGCAAACACAGTTCTAAAACATGAATTAAAAAAAAAGACAAAGTCAATGAAAAAAATATGAAAAGTCAAAAACTTAGAAAAAAACAATACAAATTCAAAAAAAATGTAAGTTTTTTTTTATGGATGAATAAAAATGTACCTATTAAATCAATTTCTAACGAATTATAATATTATTTTGTTAGTTACTTATTTTACTTATTAACTATTTATACTCTTAAAAGATCTGGCATTTTTTATTATCCTAATAAATCTCAATGACACTTTGATTGTATCAAATATTTATTATAACTATATTTACTTTACATAAGTGTTCTAATGTAGATATGGTTGTATCTTTTTTTTTGAAAATAAACTTTGATATTGACATATTGTGTTATCCTTTTTAACAAACGTCTAAATATGCCGATTTAAACGCAATCTGTATTTCCTACTTAAGCTATCTATGTTCACGCAAAACCTATACTTCCAAATAGTTAACATGTCGCAGTGCAGACTTCATTTCAAGGTAGTAGCGGGGATATGTTCGGGGAAGTGAGAGAACGTATCGTGCACTCGCTCATACTCGTTCACACTCAAGCTTCGTCTCTTTTCTTGGGTATAATCGCGTAAAACTTTTTTGTTTTGGATAGAAAAGATTGTATTTTATATTAAGTGGTATACAGGGTTATTGGTAACTAACGCATGAACTTTTTGGGTCAGCTATAGTAGCATATCAAAAGCTTTTGTCAACAACTTTTGTCCTACCATTTTTAGGAAATCAACAAAAGAAAAATTAGTTCTCCATACAAAAAATTTCATCGTCCCCTGACAAAAAGTATTGAGAACAAAATTTTTTTTTCGCAAAAATTGTTTTTGATTATCAAAGCCGCCCTAGAAAGGTTATACGTTAGTTACCAGCAACCCTATATGTTGTTAAAATAAATACTGATAATTTGACAAACACACGAATTTTTATTTCACAATTTTCTTGCATTCTTGGACACGAATAATTGTCTTATCTATACCACAATACAAACATTTGATAATTAAGATACTAAACTATAACAACAAACATATTAAAAAAATGTTTTCGAACTGGCGCCGAAAGTTGCTATTCGATTGTTGTACTCGATTGTACCTGCGCCAGACTACAGAATGATTTGCCACCACATACTGACTCTTAACTTTATCTTCTGTATGTTCAGTTACTCAAACTCCGCCAACCTCTTCGGCTATACGGGCGTAAATATTTTTTTATAAAATGTCTATTTTGGATTAATTTAAATCTCTAGAACTTTGCTGTATAACTTGTATTTCCACAACGTAAGTATTCTGATGCACTCGTAAGTATTCTGAAAATGATTATACTTGTAGTTGCCTTCCATATTTTGAAAGACGCCTAAAGTATGTGTGTTTCGGATGCGCCCTGTATTTCTCTAAGAGCTTTTGTATTTTTCGTCTTGTTAGTTTAGCAGCATGCTTTTCTAGTAAATCGGAATATACATCAGAGAACGGCATTATATTGATCCCTCCATCTCTTGTTACTAAACCAGGTAGTCCAGGTACCATTCCAACTCGAGGTGGTTGATAACCTGCATAAGAAGGTGATGGAAAAAAGGGTGGTGGAGCTCCAGGAATGGGGAACATAGGAGACATTGGTGGCGGGTAAAACATTGAAATGGGATATGGAGATATTTCTGGTGGCATCGGAATTAACGGAGCTACAGGATAAGATATAGATGGTACTAGTTGTGGTAACGGTTGTGGGATAGGTAATGGTTGTGGTATGGGTAATGGTTGTGGTATAGGTAACGGTTGTGGTATAGGTAAGGGTTGTGGTATAGGTAAGGGTTGTGGTACCGGAACGGGTAACGGTAATGGTATTGGTTCAGATGGCTCCTTGGGTGTTTCTTGCTTTTGTCTATAGTAGCAATATTCTGGTATATGTTTCGGATACCAGTATAAGGGATTACAGGGATCTTCACCTTTCAGTCCATTATTCTTTGGCCTCATATTTATCGGATCCATGTAATTTAACCCATCAATGGTACATTGAATAGTTTTCAACAAAAGATACAGCACGTACGTCTGTAAAATAAATATTTTTTTAATTTGAAAGAAATAAAGAAGTAAGAAATTTACGCCTAAAGACACCAAGGGTGGTAATGGTGCGTTACCTACCTGAGGCCGGCCGTTAAGCTTTGAGCAAAAGTAAGTTTACCAGCTACTTTATCTTCCAAACCGGAACACGTCAACGGCAAGCACTAACATTATGACAGCAGGAATAGATAAGGCTTTGACACCAATCCGAGCAAGTTAGTAAATACCACCTAGTTAGATGTCACGGTGTTAGTGACGGTAAGCCTATGCTCATCTTTTGAGAGCTGCTTGGCAGGAAGACAGGTGGTCTAATCTGCTAAGAAGCCCGAATCAACAAGTGGTAAAGTCCTTCGTATAGAAGACACACTGATGTACAAAACGCAAGCAAACTTGAATCTTAAAATGAGCAACAATGGTTCGTAGTATACTAAGCGAGTATACTCAATTGACTTAAAAACTCACGCTTGTCATGAAAAATTAAAATTTAGACGTGGATTAAAGGCTCACTAAGCGACGAGTGTCACTGAAAATAATATGACATAGCCTTTACCATGAGTTATTAGAGAATAACTGAAGTATCGAAACCTACGGCGCTTCCGTGTGAAATTTTAGTTCTCTTTTTTACCAGTAGAGGCGCCGTTCAAAGTTTTTAATTAAATAATTTACGTACAAGCTATCGAGTATAGTGCTATTAACAAAGCCCTTACCATGAGTTTACGGCTTGTCAAGTTTACTATATTCGCTACCGTCTCTGTAAATTATTTGTATGAAAACTTCGAACAGCGCCTCTATTGGTAACTAAGAGAAACTCATTTTTTGACCAAAAGTGTCATAGATTTCGACAAGTAACTTACCAAACGTAATCTTTACCAACTCATGGTAAAGTCTCTGGTATGGTTAGAGACCACTTTAATTACGTTTTTCAATACAGGTTTGGAAGAGAGACCCTTTAAGAGATACTTATAGAGAGTCTATGTAAACTTTATTCGTTTAAATAATTTAACCAACCAACCAATATAAAAGCATTTGTTTATAACCAAAGTGAGGAAGAACACAATTATTATGTGAAGAAAACATGTTATTGTTACAAAATATGAAATAAAAAACAAAACCCAGAACTTGATACGATGATAGGCAAAAAACAAAATGATAATAATATGATATTCTAAATTAATGATATGACTTAATTTTTTACCACTCTTTTTCTTTTTTTATCAGTCACTTCTCCTATTCCTATTCAATATTATGGATGCATTAACACGACTTTTTGCTGCAGTCTTAATTTTTTCTTATCTGCTTTAGTAAATATCCAAACGGGTAGTGGCTTACCACGACTTCTATTTGTCTTAGCTTTACAGCTCATTTGAAATAAGGATATTATTTAGAGATATATATATTTCCTAATTTTGCAAATGCTTGTAAAATAAGATGAAAAAAACCCAACATACTCGTATAATATATATAAACAAGAGTATTTATATTCTTTGATATATAAAGAAAACGACGATGTCATTTTCTTTATATTTTGAATGTGCCGTGTTTCTGACAGAGAGCCCGAGTCTACTCTCGAATATAGTAAAATGTTAATAATCTGTGGTCAATGTCATTCTAATCAAAGACTACAATACTCTAATTCTAATCTAAAAATATCTAACATTCAATATTACAATAATTTGTTTAAAAGTAATTAATATAATTTATGAACAATAAGGAAACACCTGGAGTAAAAACTTTTAATGTTGTTTTCTGTTTTTATTGCAGGTAAAACTATTTAAACTGTTGTCTTTTGTAATATTATCTTGTAAATAGAAAAGAAATAAACTGTTTTTATTGCAGAAACCCAACTGAGTTTTCATTTCGAGAAGGAGTAATATAATAACATTATTACATAATATATAGGACTGCAAAAATTCTGTTAAATGAGCCCAAACGCTGTTGCTGCTCACGCTCTATGGTTCATGGATTTGGATCGCAGTGAGGCCGCGTTTTTAATGATGTTACCATACCACGTTAGTGGTAATTTAAAACATCTTTTATATTTGTGTTATTTTTTTATTTTTATTTTGTTTATTAGTGACGACAAAAAGCTACACTATACATGTTATTCTTAAATAATATTCTTAACGTTTACAATAGTGGAGCCCACAGCGTTATCAACAGATTCATATCTAAGCAATCGGTAAAAATTATTCAAAATTAAATGAATGACATTACGTATATAAATGTACATTTCGGAGAATAGATCACATAAAGTAAGATTGATTGTAAATTGAGCCTTGAGCACTAAACAGATGACAGTTTATGTCTAAGGTCTTTTTGAAATTTAATGATAGTTGTATTAAATAAGTCTAAACTGACAAAGTTTTTGTTGTATGAGCCATGCGGCGAGTAGGGACGCGATGTCCGCTGTTGGTGCGGCACGACCTCAGTGCGAACAGGCGGTTTACGCGAACCTCTCGCATTCGCAGGGTTCTTGGTACTGCATAATTAATTTTAGAAACTAAACTCATACAGTCAAAGTAGTTATTGATAATTTTAAATAGAGTATACATTTCCAAGTATTTTCTAATGATATTATGTTATATTTGTTGAGCAGATCGGTACAAATCATATAATTTTTGTTACATGTATATTGCATAGTTCGCACGAATTTTCGCTGTACTCTCTCAATAGCATCAGTATATTTATTATAGACGGGGTTCCATATAGTGGAACCATATTTTAACGAACAAGCGTTTTATATAAGTATAGGTATGTTGAAGGACATTTAATCACATAATCTATAATTTTTGTTATATCACATAATCTGTGGCTAAAACCAACCTACTTCTAGTTATTATAAACCGGCCTTCCAGAAATTATTATATGCCGTGGAGTTTGCTTCGTCGTTGCTTCTCCTGACTGGCCAGGTTAGGAAACGGTGGTAGTGTAGGGGAGACCGGGGATGGTTGACTATAGGGGTAAGTAGACTAATCGCTAAAATCTCGTCAGCACCACAAGAATTGCGTCTTCCTATTTCAGCCATTTGTTACACTCTGCACCCCGATCCGTCGTCCAAAAAGTCGCCTCACAGCGACACGTCGTTTTGGAGCAGTAACAAGCTTTTTGTTTTCTTGTCACGTTAGTAATATTTCCGCAATGCATATTTTTTGATCTGACGCCTACTTATTTTATGTTAATTATTTGTTGATTAATCAGAGTGTTTCATGAGTGTACACAAACTATATTTTGTACGTTATTTTCATCTCAATATTATTATTTAGGTTAACCATGCAATCAAAACTAAAAATGGCGTCTGGGGTTAGTAGACCAATTTCTTTCGGGGCTGGTTGAATAGTTAGTCAACTAACCCCAGCTGAATTCAGAGTTGAAAAAATCTTACAAATAAATAAGTATTTTATCTAAATTTCTACTAATTTTATTTAAAAAAACTACTGAACGAGCTGATACACTAAAAGACGTCGTAGAAAGGGCTTGTCGCGCCGAATTTTTTTTTCAAAAGAAGCATAAATCTGTTTCAAGACAGATTAATATGATTTTATTGTTTTTATTTAAATAATTTTTTGAAATTTCTAAGAAAAAGAAAAAAAATACATTTAGCTCAAACTGGTCAACTTTCGGATAATATACAATACTGGAAGGGTCAAAATGGTAGCGAATGACCTACGACAAGGATCCAGGACACACCAATAACCTTTATAATATTTTTTGAATGCAAACATTGCACTTTTGATTTAGAAGACCGACATTTGAGTCTATTTCCTATTTTCCTCTAAGTATATAAAGGTGATTATGAGAATGACTATTAATGATATGGCTACTAATTGTTAGTGAATAGTTAGGTTAAACTAAATAGTTAATTAAAAGAAAGAGTTAATGCTATTTTGTAAGACTATTTTAAATGATTGTATTTTAGTCAATTTGTTTTTTTTTAAATAAAGAGCGTAATTATATTCAAATAAATACTTTATTACTTGTCTCCTCTCGTAATTTGTCTCTTATTGGTACTCAGTCTACTTACCCCGGGCTTATAGTCTACCTACCCCGGACTAGGGGCAGGTTGACCAAGAGTTTGAGTTCTTTTAAAACTCTTTTAATCGTCAGTATTATATTGATTGAGAACAAGAAATTGATTTTTTTTAATAGTTTAATAGTTTTTCTATCAATTAATGCCGTTTAATTCTTCCTGTATTAAAACTCAAAGAATATGTGTGTTTTAGTAAAAAAGTAGTGAACCATCCCCGGTCTCCCCTATGGTAGATAGGGTAAAACTTGATCATAATATTTAAAACGAAATAACCGAAGCACAGTCTAAGTTTTTTAA
>NJDD01000813.1:998026-1011383 GCA_002245505.1 Calephelis nemesis
GGGGGAGGGTATCATCTTAATGTGACATTATGTGACAAGGGGCAGATGGAGTTTGAAGCCTTGTGACGTCACATTAAAAAATACTAGAACATAAAATTTATTTGTGAAAAAAAAACTTTTAACAGATAATTCTTAATCTATATTTATTAATAATTTCGCACTCTCGCTATAATTTCCTAGATCCATGTTGTAATGCAAGTGAGACACTAAATTAATATTTTAAAATAAATATTTTCAATTAACATTAATTAGTTGCTTATTGTTACTAGTCGCTTATTCTATTTGTTATCAGAAATATTTGACTTTATGTTGATTTTATTAAAGATTATTTAATAAAAATAAGTAAAAAAATGAAAATAACTGCTTTCTTTTGATTATTTTTAGATTGTTATCAGAAATATTTGACTTTATGTTGATTTTATTAAAGATTATTTAATAAAAATAAGTAAAAAAATGAAAATAACTGCTTTCTTTTGATTATTTTTAGATACATGCATAAATATGAAAAATGTGTGAAGTTACATTAGGGGGGACGGGGTTCTAAAAATGTGACAACCTGTGACAAGGAGGGGGGGAGGGGTCGAAAAGTTCTAAAATTCACGTGACGTAATTTATGGATGGCCCCTAAGATTAAATGTACATTAATATGACTAACTCCGTTCCGGATTTCAGGTTATTTGGTCATTTTACACCAAAGATTGCTGTCTGTAATTTCTAAACTACATAACTTATGATTTGCAAGAATTACAGAGCAATTTATAATGTATATAGTAGAAAATAAGAAATAAAAACAAAAATACACACTAACGAATTTTAGTCCAATTTATATTTTTATTTTTACCCTCTCTCATGGGATTTTTAACTTAAAAAAATCTGTGAAACTCTACCACCTAGTCAGATGTCACAGTGTTAGTGACGGTAAGCCTTTGATTGTCACTTACGAGCTGCCTGACAGGAAGGAAAACTGTCTATTCTGCAAAGTAGCCCAGACCAACACGGGGAGTTCTCTCTTCTACAATTTCAATATGCTTAGGGTTACACAAAGTTAAAGTCATATGTAGGGGTATTGAAAGAAAAGATGAACGCAGATTTTCAGTAATTATTAAATTTCGTGTACACATTGAGTAAATTTAGTAAATTTTGATGACATTCTATAGTATTTTTTTCATTTAAAGTGCAAAAGTGAAATAGTCATCCAAAAAATAATATATCAAGTGTTTTCTTGAGGCCGCTAAAATCCCTCAGTCACTGAGGAGCATAAAAATGCCAACTAGCAAGCGCAATTAGAGAGTTCTTTGATGTCTTAAATTTCAGTTAGTCTAAGATCCGAGCCTAGGTTGACCTACAACGAGTTAACAAAAGAATGAAACCTACGAGTATTTTATAATAAATTTAGAAAAGGTATTGAAAATCGGTTGCCAAAAAAATTATGGACAATTTTTTTAAATGTTATACTGAATGGTGCAATATTAAGATGATAAGATATTGCCATCTTTTCACATATAATGAGCAAATGTTAGGTTATTTATCTGCGTTACCAGGTATAAACAAATATGTCGATACCAGTTACTTAAAGGGGAATGACTTACTAACACAAAAACATTTAAACCCCATTATAGTCCTTAAGGGGTTGATTTTTCAAAATATAGTAGCTTATATTCAAACTTGGGTCTATAGGTATAAAAAAATATAAAAATTGGTCAAGCAGTTTATCCATTAAAGCGTAGCATACAAACAGACTGTCTTATTTATGTAATATTTGTATTATGTTACGCAACAAAAGCTAAATCACAGTAACGCTAAAGTTACAAATATGTAATCAACCATAAGCTACCTTTTTGAGCAAACCACACCCATGAAATATATTGGTGGATTAAATTTTGTATGAAAATCTATTCTACATTGATGAAGCTGGGGGTAGCTAGTTTATAAAATTAGTACATATTCTATGCCTTGTATTTTCGGTTATTCGGTAATTTTATAATTCGGTTATTGATACAACATTTGTGGAGTGAAAATAATACGAACTCTCCCAACACACCAATTCATTACGTATTTTAGTGCATATTACTACCTTTGTATAATGCCTAAGTACTAAAGGGATTACAAGTTTGATTGAAAATTATATTGCGACGCTGGACGCGGCTTATATTTGATGTCGTGTTTTGATATTAGTAACTGTATTATGTACAAACTAAAATTAATAAATATACGCACACAAACGCATACAGGCACACACACAAACACACACACACACACACACACACACACACACACACACACACACACACACACTAGTACTTGCAAAAATGCAGAAATGCAGGCGTATACTAAGTACTGTAAATATACGCTTATATATTTACATACATATCTTCACGCCAAATCCCTAACGTGTAAGCAGAGAGTATCAAGTGCCAGGCCTCACGATCCTGACAAACATGTCTACATTCCTTTACATTCATTACCCTTTTTAATACAAACACGCCAGTTTCGGACACTCCTGACACCACCCTCGGATAATATTCGAGTGATCTGATCGTGGAATGTCAACCTTGGTCTCCCCAAATACTTACATCTATTCAGATTCGAATTATATATCTGCTTGGTCAATCTTACATCTGTCATTCTTTCCACATGACTGTAACTCCAGTAGTTTCTTTTTATCCCATTCTTTCTCGGATATCACTGTTACGAATGCGACCAGCAAGCGTTACCCCATATATTTTCGGTAGCGCTCTCATTTCGACCGATTATATAATTGTTATTTTTTGTCAATAGCTAAAGATAGCGATTAAGTATACGGTTCTCATGACGGTTAGAGACAACCGTTGCCAATAGACACCACAAATGTTATAGGTGCTTTGAATGCCTGTGGCCGTGGTGTTAGGTGTAAAGTGAAAGTTTATCGGCTGCCCAGCCTTCGGACTGCATCATGGTACATTCATTATGGCGGCAGGAATAGTTAAGACCGCGGATCCTACCTCGGGCAAGATGCTGCACACCCCTTTATCGTTAGTTGTCTACTTTGTAATGACCAATTTAACCTACACTCTCTTTTAACAGCCTGGAAGAGAAGCAGATGATCTATTCAACAAAGTACCCGGTCCTACACGGAGGAAGAATACTTAAAACGAAAAATAAAATTCACCGAGCTGATAGAATCAAACAAATTTTGTAATACATTTAATGTACATACAAGATGGGTTAGTTAAACATTTTTGGAAAATTTTTTTTTGTTATTTAAAAAAAACATTAAAAAAATAATTCGATATTTTTTTCTGTTATCCAATCCAGAGTAAGTAACCGGAATTAACATACCTTTTATACATGGTAACCTAGTAGTTCTTCCGACTCTGTGTTTTCCCCCGTGTTGGTTCGGGCTCCTGTGCAGAATAGACCATCTCGATATTTTTTAATGTATGATAAAGACTCTCGCTGTTGCCCGTGACTTCGTGTACACGTTCAAGTGACTTTTCGTGGTTAGTAATGCAGAGGAAAGGTTTTTACACAATTTTTTTAATAGACCATCTGACTTCTTGCCAGGCAGCTCGGAAAAGGCAGGCATAGGCTTACCGTCACTAGCATCATGACAGTTTGGCGGTAGCCGGTAAATTTTATTTTTGCGCAAAGCCTTACATCCTGGCATGAGGTTGACAACGCACCATTACTACGTGAAGTTCTTAGCATCGGGAAATACGTCTGCTTATTTGCCTTCCAATATCATAAACAAACCAAGGTCTGCATTTTCTATACGTCATAAACTGTAAGTGGGAATAAAAATTTCTAATTATCGTAATGAAACATTTTCATGCAACCAATTTAAACAAACATTCTTTTAGACTAAATTTATTACAAAATATGTTTTATTAATTTATCAGCTCGGTGAAAGTCATTTTGAGTCGGATCTTAGACTATAAACTGAAAGCAAAAGAAATGCGGGAGATGAAAAAGTCAAACTTAAAAAAATAGTGTTGTCAAGGTGACAACTAAAAAAATGTAGATTTAAAAGTGCTCACAGTGTCATTTCAAATATTCGTTCCTCAACACAAATGTCAACTTCTTTCAAATGCGTATTATTTAACACCAGTGCATTTGTTTGCCAATTAACAGAGTTTGTGTTACGTCGACCACCTGCCAGGTGATATAATGCATTGTTTCAGTAAATTACGTTAGCGTCTCACCTGTCTAATGGTCAGGTGTTGGAATTAACAACATGAGGTCTCAGGTTTGAGTCCAGGTCGGATAATTTGTTTTAAAAGTATCTTGATCGTCTCTGTGGCCTAGCGGTTCAGTTGTTGGACTTGACTGCATGAGGTCCCGGGTTCAAATCCCGGGTAGGGCAACAAAACGAAATTTGGGTTTTTCTAATTAAAAAAAACGTTGCACGGGATTAGATAATGTGCTTTTTTTACTTTTTTAAAGTTTCTTTATATCACTACATAGTATAAAACAAAATCGCTTCCTCTACCCCTGTGTCCTTTTGTATGCATAAATCTTTAAAACTACGCAATATAATTTGATGTGTTATTTTGAAAAAGATAAAGTGATTGAAGAGGAAGGTTTGTATGTATATTTTATACCCGTGCGAAGCCGAGGCGGGCCGCTAGTTTATATGTAAAATTAAGTAGCTGAAAAATACATAAACGTAAAACTTTCGAACGACTGGACCGATTTGATTAATGTTTAAATTATTTGTAGAAGTCCCGGAAATGTTTCAAGCATATGAAAACGGAAAAAATGAGACGAAACTAGATATACGTATTCTGATTTTCTCATATAAACCGAACGCGTAGAACAATGTTGGCCGTGACAACAACTTTATTACATAATATAAAAACTATTTTACATAATTTTGGTTTTTGTATTATGTTTTTTCTGTGTGTCAATCTAATGACACAAAATGTTTGTTTAACATATATTTTTTTCATTCTTATATTTAATATCATAATAGGTGTTAAATAATAAACTCTTGCTAAAGAGTATTTGTATTCCTTGGTAATAAATCATGGGACGGGGTAGGCAGTTTATTAAATATTAATCTATTTTAAATATTTTGTCATTAAAATTTTTTGTGTTTTGTTTTTTTCTGTGTCAATCTAATGACACAAAATGTTTGTTTAACTTAAATTTGTCATTTTTATTCTTAGATTTAATGTCATAACAGGTGGTAAGTTTTAACACAAGAAACGAGATAGGTAGTTTATTAAATAATAAACTATTTTAAATGTTTTATCATCAGAAAACCACTCAGGTTTGTAAGTTTTGTGTCATGTTTTTTCTGTGTGTCAATCTATTGACAAAAATTTACGTTTATTAAATTTATTATCTTATCTTAGATTATATTTATTATCTTAGATTTAATGCCATAAATGCTGTCATAAATTTTTTTTTATCGAATTCGAATTTGAATTTTTGAAAGTTTCAACATTTTTTGACATTTTCTAGGTTTTTTGTTGCCCGACCCGGAGATCGAAACCGGGACCAACTCAAGTCCGACGCCGGACCGCTAGACCACAGAGGCGATATTAAAATAATACAATATTTTACTAAACTATTTTATGTAGTATGTTGATTCTGATCGGATAGAGACAAAAATTTTATAAATTTAAAAAAGTACTTGCATTCGTTTATAAATGGTATCACATCTGTTAATTTAAGTCGCTTACAAGTTACACTGAGCTTAAATTTACTAAACTCCTATCAGCCAAACCAGCCCTAAGTATCTACTTCATAAATGCAAATAATTAGAAAACCAATATGACGGACTGTTACCATATGGCAGCTCAAGTCTGTGAATACGGGAATCATAGAATGAATTTTCAAAGACTACAAAACATTAGGTACTCTTAGTGGTCTAGGACTTTTTGAAGTGAAAACTCCTTAGAATAAGTAATTACATTTTTAAGAAAATTATACCTTTGAAAGTTTTCAAAAACGTCAAAGAGTAAAGTAACTGTCCATCATAACGTGTACTATAGTTCTCTTACTAGTCTGTGATTAACATTAAAATTCAAGTTTATTCCAATTTGTTTTCCCTTGTTCCTGGAATCTCTAGATCCTTTCTGGTAATTATTTATAAATTTCGTTTCTTTTCCTGTTAGTGATATAAGGATACCTGAATATCTTAATAAAGACAGGCTGTATTATTATGGGTGCATTTTCTGCACAGGTTTTTGCTGAAAAAATAACAGATTAAATATTTTAATTATCACAGGAGAGATTTGGCCACATCGGGAAAATTTACTGTTTTTTATAATATGATACTGGCAAGCAAGCAAAAGGTTTTTCCAGATGGTAATAAAATCGCGCCGCCTAGAGACACCAAAGGTGGTAATGGTGCGTTGCCAACCAGAAGCCGGGGTGTCAGGCCTCAAGCAAAAGTAAGTTTACCGGCTATTTTACCCTCCGAACTGGAACACGTCAACGGCAAGCATCGAACGTCATGGCAGCAGGAATAGGTAAGACGATGGTGCCAATCGGGGCGAGTCGCTGCGAAACTCAGCCACCTAGTCAGATATCACGGTGCTAGTGACGGTAAGCCGATGCTCGCCTTTAACGAGCTGCCTGGCAGGAAGGCTGATGGTTTATTATTCAAAGGAGCCCGGTCCAACACGACTGATTTCTTCGTTAATATTTCACTATGGCACTATAACTGAACACAATTATACAAATGCCACTAAAATAGATTATCTCTTAGGGCTAATTTCACTGATCATATAAAAAACTGAGTTCAGTTTAAACGAGTTTTATTATCGGTTGTGATCCCGTTCTTAAACTCTTGCAATTACTTTACTAAAATTGACAATATTTCAATTCACATTCCAAAATATACACTATTGACGATTGACCAAACGCGTTTTTACGTTTATCGCGTTTAAATTCGAGGGTGAGATTCAGCTTTAATGTTCATAACACAAGTGCCTGCCCCCGTCCATAATCAAACCCGGCTAGAAAGGCGGTAAAATCCAGCCTGTTGAACTCTTTTACACTGAACTTAGTTTTACTTAACTCGGTTTTCAGTATGATCGGTGAAACCAGCCCTAAGTATCTACCTTAACTACTACTTAAATTTCATATGAATAATTATAATTAGTCATCAGTCACAAGTCGTTAGTAAGTCATGTCAGGCTCATGGGTAAAGCGGTGGCCTCATTACTCAAGCTCATGTAGTGAGATTTGGCGGCAACGAGGAAATGAATGATAGTCGAATTTATTCGTGATTATTTCTTTTGTGCACTTTCAGTGAACAAAATATAACAAAATTCAACGAAAAATTACTAATTCCACTCAATATAAATACGAAATTCGATAACTATGGAAAAACTTCGACTATCTTTCTATCTATGCCGCCAAAAACCAAAAATCCCCAAACTCAGTTGTCAATATGATATGTGAAATCAGCCCTAAGTATGTACCCAATTCACAAATGCAAATAATTCGACATCCAATATGGCGGACTGATACCTTATGACAGCTCAATAACATTTTTATTCCGTATTTACACCTCAAGATTGCAAATAAGGAAATCAAAGAATGGATATTCTAAGAATAAAAAAAATTACTCTTAATGCACTAGGACTTTTTTTATACATGTTAATATTTATTTATGTAATATAATACATTCATGTACATATTGCATTTTTTAAAAAATTACGTACCGCTACTCTTTTCTTCGAATGGAATACGCAAAGGTTCGTCCAAATGTACAGAAGAAATGCCTAAAGCTATGGCTATAATAAAGCATAGCATAGTAAAAATGTAAAATGATATTTATTTCTCAGATATTTTGAATTGAAGAGATTGTGAATTTCATTGGTTTATATTTACTTTTATCGTTATTTTGTTTTTATCAAAAATTATACTGATGGAATTTGTTTATATTGAAGTAAATTTTTGTAGCTGAGTTATATTTCGTTCAAAATATTGAAGCACAAATTACTTATTTAATGCCCAAGCGCTTTTGATTATTTTTGTCTGTAAAAATTTAACATAGATATAAATAATATAATAGAATAGTATTAATGATAACAATAATTTTTATATTGTACATGTAACATTAAAATCTTAGATATTTATTTCGCCTTGCCTCTATAATTGCGATTACATGTATAGTCGCTTCTGTGGTCGAACAGTCCGGTGTTGTACTCGACTTCTAGAAGTTCTTGTTTCGATAACCGGGTCGGGTAATAAAAACAATGTTTAAAATTTTCTAATTAAAGCAACGTTGCCTGTAATTGGATACGTATTCTTTAGCTAGACGTGAGTGGTCACCCACGATTAGGCAAAGACACTAAATCTCAATGGTTGTACCTCTTCCTACCTCTTAGAAACTCTACCACCTAGTTAGATGCCACGGTATTAGGGACGGTAAGCCTGTGCTCGCCTTTTACGATCTGCCTGGCACAAAGGAAGATCTATTCTGCAAAGGGGCCCGGACTAACACGGGGAGATCTAAAGTTAGTGTGGATTTGTCTGTTTATGCGATAACAGGATTAAAACTATCTATCTAGATACTTTTTTCTATGAGATTCTGCCAAAAGTTCAACACTGGAATGCTACTATATGTATTTATATATCTTTAGAAAAACGGTTGATTTGCTTGTATACTAAACACATTTAATGAATAAATGTAGTATATTATGCACAAAAATTACAAAAAATAGACAATCTTTCACTTATTATATTTAACTTTAGGTACCAAAAGGCAGTCTTCTCGCTTGGGACAGATCTTTGCCAGACAACCTTAGAGTGTATAAGATAATTTATTTATCGAAGGGCTTTATAAAACAAACGTGTCTTAAATGTGTTAACAAAATATATTATACATTGTTTTATTTTATATAATAAATAATGTGTAAAATACATTAAATAATTAAAAAATACAAGTGTATATTTTTTAATTATTTATTAATTATCCATACTTATACCTTTATTTAACAGAGTTTGTCTCTATTACATTAAGATAATGTAAAAATCGGTTAAAACTATAAATGCTGGAACTCTTATGTTTAGATTGTTTACATGGCTCAGCATACGTTTTTTCATAGGTAATTATGTTTCTTATTTTATCATTAGCTTTCACTCTCGGCTTTTTTTATAAATTGTGGCCTATATGTTATTTTAATGTAAAAACTGTATTTCTATAAAATTTCATCTAAATCCGTTCCGTGTCCGTAAATTGTGCGTGGAAGAGTAACAAACATCCATCCATTTCTAAAAAATCGTATTTATAATTTATGTACGATTTCTCTTTTTGATGGTATTACACATTTTGACATTTTAATTCGAGTATGATTTAAATAATAGCAAAAAAACGAGAAATGTGAGCAACATTTCTCAGTTTCACGGTACCAGTAAACGTAAAACATGAGTCCAAATTTAAATTTGTTTATAATAGTAACGATTTTTATACATACTTTCAGTCCTTTGAGGTAGTTTTTTTGAAAAAAAGTAGCCTTCGCTTGAACTTGGATCTTTATATTTTTTTAAGCCGGCAAATTTTGTTAAGCCGTGAAGCAACAGACAGACAGACGTACTGACAGACTTTCGCTATATAATTTAAGTATTGAAGTATGGATTGTAATAAAGCCACATTAACTTATATAGAAGGATATTAAAGAAAAAGTGTTCGATGGATCGTCTTAGGTTGAAAGTTATTAAAATCTATAAATTAATACGTAATGCCAAAACTTTGGACCCCTTTTTACGAAAATTAGCATAAAATTTGGCTCACTTATAGTTTATGTGTAGGAGAAGTACAGAACGCTAATATTTTTCAATAATACATACATACATATCTTCACGCCAAGTCCCTTACAAGGGTAGGCAGAGAGTATCGAGTGCTTCATTTATTTTTTATTTTATTATTTTCAATAATAATGCTTATAAAGTACATTAAATCAATAAATAAAACATTACTCACACTACCATGAGTTTGATGTTAGGAAACAAAGTAGTTGGTCTTACAAAATGAAGATGGCGTTCTTATCAACAAGATATTAAAATTCATTATGGTCGAATTTCGACCAACGGGCGACCACTAGTCTATTATTGATTACTAGCTGATAAAAATTAGTGTTGGTCATTCTTATCACTAAGGGGTGTGCAAAAGATAGTAGCCTATTCTCAGACTTTCTAAATAAGCAAATAAATTTGGTGAAAATCGGTAAAGCCGTTTTGGAGAAGTACTGTACCTAACCAACATTGTGACACGAGAATTTTATATATCTATAAAATTTATATATAATAAATATAGATATATATATTTAGCTGATCCGGCAGACGTTCTTCTGCTGCTTTTTTTAATGTGATTTTAGTAAAAAAAATTACGGTGAGTCACCTTCGTCACAAAGGGGTATAAAAAATAGATGTTGGCCGATTCTCAATATGATCACAAAATTTCATGAGAATTGGTCAAGCCGTTACGGATGAGTATGGTAACTAACATTGTGACGCCAGAATTTTATACATAAGACTTGCTGACCCGCCAGACGTTGTTCCGCTATATATTTTTTTTGCTGTGATACACCCCCATCAGTTATAAAAAAAATATGTAAAAAATCGATGTTGGCCGATTCTCTAACCTACTCAATACGATCACAAAATTTCATAAGAATCGGTCAAGCCGTAGAAGACTATGTTAACTAACATTGTGGCACGAAATTTTTTTATACAAGACATAGGTATATATTATTAATATATATATATAATTCTTCTGTGAGTGTGTATGTCACTGAACTCCTTCTAGACGGCTGGACCTATGTTGATGACAGTTTTTGTGCGTGTTCACGGGAATTCGAGAATGGTTTAGATTCACAATTTGGTCTCCTGGAAAATGTTTTTTTAATTAAGTTTTTAATAATAAGTCGTAGTTGATTTCGGAATATTTCACATCGGATCCGACAGACTGCGCTACTGTCGAAGCATTAATGTCAAGCGATACGAAGTTTGCTGGGTCAGCTAGTATTAATTATGTATTAGAAAAACAGTTTGTTTCAACATAAAAGATAGGAGGCTTGTCTTTAATATGAAAATGAATATTTTCAAATACTTATTTAATAGAATTCGTCTCAATATTATTCATATTATTTGAAAATTGGATCCTTTTTAAAGTATCGTTGAATTTCTTTTCAGTTATAAATGCTGGAATACGTATGTCCATAGGGATACAACAACATTGTTCATATGGTTCAGTATTACGTTTTTTCCTCAAAATGCTTTTTATTGTATTATTTTTATATTTCTTCGTCATTGCGTCATCTATAAATTCATTTGACATCCATCTTTTATTATGTTCAGTGTTAGACAGTCCTCGAATATTAAGGAAATGTCTGGCATCTTCATTCATTTTAAACTCCATAGTACATACTGAAATGCAAATAATTATCAGCATTAGGATGTAATGACCACATCGCGTGTTTAATGTGATGTAGCAATTTTGGTTACTGGCTTTTACTATTGAATATTTTTTTTATAGAAGAGAAGGCAAACGAGCAAGTGGGTCACCTGATGGAAAGTGATCACCTCCGCCTACTAAGATCCGCAACACCAGGAGTATCACAGATGCGTTGCCGACCTTTTAGGAATGAGTACGCTCTTTGATTGAAGGTCCCTAAGTCATAATTGTTTGGGAATACCGCCCTCGGTAACTGATTCCACAAAGGTGTTATACGGGGTAAAAAATGTCTTCAGAATCGCACAGTTGTAGATCGCCACGCATCGAGATGATGGGCATGATACCTTAAATTCTGACGCGATGTCCGAAGGTGGAAATCAGCGGTTTGTCATAAATAAGTAGACTTACCACCACTACCTAACCTATTACTATCACCATGACGTCAGTTAACCGGACATGGTTTCTCGATGCCGTCAGATCTGAATTGCCTGACTATGATGACCATTTGGAACAATTAAAGCCGGATTTGAAGGAAATTGGGTGATAACTTTTAGCTGGAATCAGTAACCGAGGGCCTTATTTCTAAACGAATAAGACGTAGGACCTTTAAAGAAAACAGGTACCTCAAAGGTCTGCAACGCATCTGTGATATTTCTGGTGTTGTGTATGTCCATGAGCGGCAGTGATCACTTTCTTCAGGTGACCTACTTGCTCGTTGGCCTCCTCTTATATATAAAAAATCCTGAGTTGGTCCGGTTCCGCTGGGTTGAATAGACCAACTGCCTCTCTGCCTAGCAGCTCGTAAGAGGCGAACATAGGTAAAATATATGTCATTACCTAAAAGAGTATGTAGTGGTAGACTTCTGCGCGACTTGCCTCTTGTCAACTTGATTCACCGCCTCATCTATTCTTGCTGCAATAATTATTTTGTCGTGTTCTGGTCTAAAAGACTTGCGCAATAAACCTAACATCCGTACCATAGGACAGCGACGCACCTGTAACATCTATGGTGTCTGTGAGCCACTGTTGTTTCTTTCCATCAGGAGAGCCGTGTGTGTATGTTTGTTATCTGAACTCTTAGATAAAAAAAAACACTTTATGCAAATTAATTAAACTTCACTTATGGCAGACGCTTACGCTCATGGCAAAATATAAAAAATGACACAAATTAATTAAACTTCACTAATGGCAGATGCTTACGCTCATGGCTAAATATAAAAAAACTTGATGCAAATTAAATAAACTTCACTAAGGGCAGATGCTTACGCCCATGGCAAAATATAAAAAGAATGACACAAATTAATTAAAGTTCACTAATGGCAGATGCTTACGCCCATGGCAAAATACAAAAAATGTGTAAAAAATTACATAGGTATTTAATATATAGAAAATTATTTTTAACTAGCTATCCCGGCGAGTTTCGTACCGACCGTTCAGTTTATATGAGAAAAATTAAGATGTTATTACGTTTCCGAATAAATGACGCTCGAATTTAATTAAGTAACCACGTTTCCAAACAAACTATGCTCTTTCAACATAGTCTATGACTGTGAATGACATTGACATTCGTTACGCGCGTTTCTTAAAATATGCAAAATTAAATGTATATTTTTCAATATTTCTGAGAGTTTTTCTTAATATTTTTTACAAATACAACAAAAAAAAAATAGTGAAATCGGTTCAGTCTTTCACGCGTGATGCCGTGACCAAGGAAAACGGGTCTCATTTTTATATAAATATCCGTTGTGAAACATTCTAAAATCAACAACTACTTATTATTAAAAAATTAATTAAAAAAAAACATTTTCCAGTGGACCAAATTGTGAATCTAAACCATTCTCGAATTCCCTAGAACACATACAAAAAGTTTCATTGACATCGGTCCAGTCGTCTAGAAGGAGTTCAGTTTAAGGCCATTTTTTACGAAAAATGTTATTGCTTTAGGATGTGTTATTTTGATTT
>NJDD01000813.1:1012876-1026010 GCA_002245505.1 Calephelis nemesis
GAACCCCGAAGTGGTGTGCGCCGTGTGTGTGCACCACTTCTGACAATGTGCGTCCCCCTGCCAAAAGCTGCCAAAAGGGGATCACTAGATCTGGAGGCAGTGGAAGTGCGCGAAAGGGTCCCCACAACCCCGGTACCTAGCGAAGGGGAGAACATGGTGTGGTTTTAGTCAATAGAAGGCCGCCATAACCCATTTTCCTTGAAAGTGGCGAATATCCATGAGGATTTACACACGTTAAAAAAGAGGGATATGGATCCCTACCCGGATAATATGCTGCTCTCTAGCATCACTGTTTTTGTTGGTAATTTATTTAACCTATGCCCGTTTAGCCTTGTAGAGAGGCAGGTGGTCTATTAACATAGACATAAATTCGTAGGGAAAAGCTAATAGAAGTATAAATCAAGAAGGCGAAGGGATTTAACTTTTAACAAGTGAAGCGGCTAAAAGTTTCGGCTTCATCTGGAATACTTAATTGAAGACGAGGAATGCTGTATCGTAAAACTTGCGGATCTCATATTTTATTTAATTTCTTTCTCTTAGTCAGTTGGTTAAATCCCTTTGTTTTTTTAATGAGTGGAAATCCTGATGAGATATTCCGTGCTTTCAGCGAAAGAGGTGGGCTATGATGGATTCATGGGTAACCTTCCTCTGGGAGTATCGACTGACCACAGGATCTCCTAAGAATGTACCGCTGGCACTTTAACATCCGCCCGTAGAATTAAGGAAGAATCCAGAAGAAATGTCTACTTTGTGAGAATACTTGGTGATAGTAGCATGGGGTCCATACCATTGCCTTATAAAACGTGGTTTCTTTTTAGGTCGCCTGACGTTCCGATCACGACGTTTCCGGCACAACCCCAACGCAACAGATGACCTGGTTAATCGCCTCTTACAGCAGGCAGAGGATACCGTAGGTAATCCTATTCTTCGGTCAGCATTATAAGGCTCTTGTTTAAGTCCCTACTATTATTACTGGCTGTCCCTGAGACTTCATTCGCGGTTTTGGGGAAGGTCTGTTGGTACATGTTTTTTTACTTGTATTTTCTTATCTGAATAAGAAACTATGGGACCATCGGTAAAGAGGGTACCACAAAACGCCTATGCCCATAAAAGTCTACGTGTCACCTCTGTGGTATAAAGGTTCGACGTCGGACATAACTTTTTGAGTTCCCGGATGCGATTCCCAGGTAGAGCAACCAAAAATTAGAAAATGTATACTTTCAATTTTCTTATTTTTTTATCCCGAGCAACATAAATAATGTTAATTTTACGGGGTTTTATATCTGCTCGGATGACGATAGGCTTGCCACGTATCACATTGTGGGACTCATGTGTCTTCGGCTAATCGTGGGTACCCTGGCTGTGCCTGTGCCTACACCTTTGGAGATATGGGCGTGAAGATACTTACGTACTACAAAACAAAAAAGAAATGAAACCGAACTACGCATTAATTGTACTTATTATAGCTCATTGAATTATAGTACAATATGTTTTGAAACTTAGCGTTCTCCCGTGGGAACCCCTTTTAATAAGCGGGATAAAACGTAGCCTTTACTCTATCGTAAGACTGTGTACCGGCTTGCCAAATTTCGTAACGATCGGTTAAACAGATACGAAGTGGAGTAAACACCACAGACAGCCAGGTAAAAAATATAAAAATAGTATTCACCTGCCCTTTCAGTGGCCTGCCCACTTTTATTTTAATCTTTCATGAAAAAAATTCAGAAAGTAAGTTAGTAGTATTCATGTAGTAGTACCTAAACCGGAGTCTTCGCATATTTCTATTTCCTAGTTATAGCCAACAAGACACTATCTTCCTGGGTTTAGACTGAAGATTGAACATTACATGTAATATTATAATTAATTATTTGCAAATAGAAAATGTAAGAAAACCGTAGAAATGTAAGAAAAAAAATATGCGAACGAAGTCAACGCAAATAGCTAAGTTTTATATCATTTCAAGTTACCTTTATTTGGTGGACACAGACATTGCCTACTTGGAACTTTAACCATAAAATTATCATGGTTATATCTTCGGAAATAACGAGCTATAGGTGCTTGTGGGGCATCCCAGGACCAGCGTTCCCAGGGTAAGCTGCAAAGTACCTCGCCGAATGATGCCCACATTATTAGTAGCACCTGTAACTCATGAACCTATAACAGAAAAGTTTTAAAGTATTTGTGGAACTAAAATATTTTACAGAATACACCATCTGCCTTTCTGCCATTCAGCTTGTAAGAGGCGAGCATAGGCTTACCGTAACTAACACCGTGACATCCTACTAGGTGGTAGAGTTTCGCAGCAACTTGTCCGGATACCCCATCGTCTTACCCAGTACTGCCGCCGTAACGTCAGTGCTTGCCATTGACGTGTTCCGGTTCGGAGGGTAAGGTAGCCGGTAAAGTTACTTTTGCTCTAGGCCTAACATCCAGGACGCAGATTGGTAACGTACCGTTACCACCTTTGGCGTAGACGGTAGGCTAGGGTAGGTTGGGTAGGCTTTTGGCCTAGGCGGTGCAATTTTCTTGCCATCAGGAAATCAGTCTACTTGTTTGCCTTTCAATGTCATTAAAAATGCTTTATAATTACGGCCCGGGGAAATTTATTACATCTAATTAATGCATAAATAATTTTCTAAATCTAATTCTTAATCAAAGATGAATTATAGTTTATCCTTCATACAAGTTAGGTAGATAGTGTCCTTGTTAGAAAGATAAGAAAACTCCCTACTTTTTTAAATAAAGTAGCCTTAACGAATAAAAAAAGTGAAATCGTAACAGACAATTAAACTTTAACATTCATTTATTAATATGGTTGGAATTTACAATTTTATTATAGACAATTTTATAATTGTCGCCTCTGTGGTCTATCGGTCCGGGGTCGGTCTTGATTGCTTGAGGTCCCGGGTTCGATTACCGGGTCGGGCAGCAAAACAGATAAGGTATATTTTTAAATGACGCCGCTACGCAAACCGACGATTTAAGCGGCGTGGCCCCGCGACGCTGTTATTTGTTTTGGCCTTTATTTAAAACTCTTTAATGCTTAATACATTGTACACTATCAGAATATATTTATAGTCACCAATATGCCTTTTTTTGAGCAACACACCCCTGCTTGTCAGAAACTACTGCTTATTAAAAAGGAAAAATCCCAATCTAGAAACGGATTTTCAAGACCTGATTCAAGTTTATAAAGCCTGGGAAAGACGACTATCTCCTTTTACATCAGACACTAAAAGGGATCTTTGAAATTGCAACAGACTGTATAAATAAGAAGCTGCCACAGTGAACACCTTTGATTGAAACTGATGAAAACTCCTCGGTTCTAATTTGAAGTTAGAAAGCGCTGGAGGGTCTTCTGCTGCGTGTTTTCCCTGAGGCTAACATGTACCTTTGTGTCAGTAACGACTGAAAAGCCTTTAAAAGGAAATACGGTACAATCGTTTAAGTAATGTTGATTAGCTTTTACTAGTTTCTCGTGTCCTCATGTTTATAATGGAACCTAATCTGTGGTCTAGCGGTTCAGTTGTTGGACTTGAGTGCAAGAGGTCTCGGGTTCGAATCCAGGGTCGGGCAACAAAAAGAAAATTTGGGTTTTTCCAATTTTCTGATTAAAAAATAAACGGTTCTCGGGATTGGATATGTGCCCGGTTGGGGGGAGGTTAGAACCGAGAGAAGAAAATAGGATACCTACTTTTTGTCCTGTTTGATTGTGAGAGAAGTTGGGAAAGCAACATTTTCATTATTTCCATACAAACTGAAGGCCGAGCGAAGTTTACTGGAAAAGCTAGTTTTTAAGTACCTCTTTGGGGTAAGTATGCTACTTATCACATTGTGGGACTTGGTGTTTTCGGTTAGTCGTGGGTACCCTGGTTGTGCCTCTGCCTACCTCTTCGGGGGTATGGACGTGAAGATACTTTTTTTTTCAATAAAATTATTTGCAATTTCACCCATAAAAATGTATGCGTATTATGGCGTGACAAAACAGGCAAAATAGTGCGCTATGAATGAATTGGACTTGCTGGAAGCCAAAAACCCCAAATATATCCAGCTCCACATAACACACACACCACTAAACTGTTTTATAAGCACCAACAATACACACACTACTAAAAACTCAACGTATGTTATAATACGTCATAATACGTATACGTTTTTTTGGCCGGATATTTCAAACTAAATAATTTTTTTCGGATTAAGGTATGGATTTCCGCAAAGTAACGCCTTCTTCTATCAATTAATAATGGAAAATTGCAGTTCAATTTTGATACACTTCTCGGTAACCTGAAACGGTGAGCTGAAATTTTGCATGCATGTGTAAAGTAGATAACCATTTAAAATTATTATGACATGGAGCTGATCTGATGATGGGAAGTGACTTCTTTGATATGATGTATGGACTTCTTAGATATATCTTGAATCGTAGGTAATTCTCAAGTCTGTTGATGGGGATAACTCTTACAAGCAAAAGCTTCTCATGTAAATATATGTATCTTCTTCACGCCCATATCTCCGAAGATATAGGCACACCGGGCACCTACGACTAGCCGAAGACACTAAGTCCCTTAATGAGATAGGTGACAAGCCTATTGCCGACCGGGTATATATCCAATAACGAGCAACGTTTTGTTTTTTAGAAAATTGGAAAAAATAAATTTTCTTTTTGTTGCCCGACTCGAGAATCGAACCTGGGATCTCATGAAGCCAAGTCCGACACCTGGACCGCTAGACGGCAGAGGCGAAATTTATATTTTGTTATAAACTTATAACATTACTAGTAGCCAGTTCCAGCTTTACATGGGTGGTCAAACTTCTTTGTTATTTATAAATAAACCTTCTTCTTAAATCACTCAATCTATCAAAAACAAACCGCTTCGCTGCGTATTTTTAAAATATCTAAGCATACTTAGGGACAGACAGTGGAAAGCGACTTTGTTTTATACCTTGGTCGAAGTTATTTAAAGAAGAAGGTATTGCAAATTGTAAGTAAAATAAGAAGACTAACCCACACAATCAAATCATAATAGTTTATTTTCATAAGTGTCACAAATAAAATCTTAACATACATACAGTATTGTGCGTGAAATTTGATTAAGTAGAAACTAGCCGACCCATCTGTTAGTAAAAAAATAAATATTATTTTTTCCTTTTTTCTTGCAAATTCTCCGTTTTCCCGTTACCATAAATTAACAAAATTGGTTAGTCGTGCCGCGATGACCACGCTAAATAGGGATTCATTTTCTACTAACTAGGAGGTAGAGTTTCGCAGCCACTCTACTCGTCCAGTTTGGTAGTTGGTACTACCGCCTTACCTATTACTGCCGCCCTAACGTCAGCGCTTAAGGTTGATTTGTTCCGGTCCGGAGGATAAGGTAGCCGGTAAACTTCTTTTTGCTCGAGGCTTGACTTGAGATTTGGATTTTGACTTCATAAAATAGACTGTACCTTATGGATATGCGTACCACTAAAAAACACAAATTTAGGGCCGTTTTTGATGTAACATTGCCTAATAAGCGAGTATATCTACTGATGTACTCGTTTATTAGGCCATGTTATTTTCAATTAATTTATATGATTGCGATCTGTCTGTCTTTTAACATTTCACGTCTAAACAGCTGGACCAGTTTTAGTAAAATTTAAGACCTGAGTCAAACAATGGGCTGCTCTTTCTGAAAATCAACCTCCAAGGGATGTGTCACAGGCCTCATATATCGAAATAAATTTTATAATTTTTAGTAATTAATTTTACATCTGAGAACGTCCATATTAACTACGACATGAAGTTCGCCAGGTCGGCAGTATTTAAAAAAACGCCTATCCCTAATAAAAATCCCTATTTTTTTTTAAATCCCAGTATTTAAAAAAAGAATAAGCAAAATTAATGCATCCGATTTGGCGTGGTGCGTCTCAGTATTTAAGAAAAGAATTAGCAAAATTAATGCATCCGATTTAGCGTGGTGCGTCTCAGTATTTAAAAAAATAATTAGCAAAATTAAAGCATCCGATTTGGCGTGGTGCGTCGCGTGGTCTTCGCATTACGCCTAATCGATGCATCAATTTTGATGATTCTTTTTTTGTCGTTATTTATTGTTGAGAGGAGGTTCTTACGAAATGAAAATTCGGGATATTTTCAAGGAAAATGGAAAAAACAATGCGTAAATTCATACAAAGTGATAAGTTCGCATTCTAGTAAAATATACGTTATATCTCGTTACATCTAGCAATGCATGAATTTTTAATCTACGTAGGCGACTTCTTTGTAAATGAGAGTCCTCCTTCTTCTCTAAAGTCGGTAAAAATAACTGTGCCAGATCCTTTAAACACTTATCCGTTTATACCCTTTGAATTTGGTTCTGCACATTTTGGGTGGACTTTTCTCATGTATCAGAAAAGGAGTAATCTTAGATTTTCTCATAAAAGGCGCATTCTCTCTTTCCGAGTGTATGATTTCGTAGTCTCTTTTATATTGCTCTTTATATTTTTTGTTGCCGAGATAGAGCGGAAACTGGAGATTGATGTTGGCAACGCATTTTTCTTTACATATTCTAATAGGCGCCGTGAACATCAAGAACTCTGGTATTTTATAAGCTATAATTAAGATTTTAAAGTTTACCTTCATTAATTTTTTTATGTGAAACACCAGCGAAAAAGCATATGGCTTTTTCCATGTTAAGAGATAGCCGTGGACTATATACACCATATACTGATAGTTTTTTATGGTATTATGATATGGTATATCTTGATGGCAAGAAATTCGCACTGCCTAGAGACACCAGAGGTGATAATAGCGGGATGGTAGGCCTGAAGCAAAAGTAAGTTTACCGGCTACCTTACCCTCCTAACCGCAACACATAGTGACGTTATGGCTTCAGGAATAGATAAGGTGGTGGTACCCAACCAGGTGAGTCGCCGCAAAAGCCTACCACCTAGTCAGATGTTACCGTGTTAGTGACGGTAAGCCTATGCTCGCCTTTAAAACTAAGCAAAGAATTTTCATGCGGTTTGTTTGAATAGATAGAGTGGTTCAAGAGAAAGGTTTAAATGTATGATAACATAGACCGCCCCGGTAGTCGAGTTGTTAGCGTACACGCTTAACTCTACCGACCACCCGTAAGGCTCATTTTCGATTCCCGACGGGGACAGGCAGACAGTGTGATAAACATTTCAATAGGGTCGGGGTGTTTTTTAAAATTATTACCTGCTAAGTACCTAGGTACTTATTTAAGTATTTCTATGTCTGAGAATCTTAGTACAAGCAATCATTTGCCTGCTTTGGCCTATAAAGAAGTTTGTCCACCATTGCTAAGTTCCTATTTGGTTTAGTTTGTAGTTTAAATGTAATTTAAATACGAAAATGTATTTATTAAATTTTCTTTCACATCGCAACGAAGTGGTATCTTAAAAATATGTTTTGATCAAAGACGTTTCTCGTTTTGTTCTTTGACGAGAACTACTATAATTTTGATTGTCTAGCGGTTCGATGTAGGACTTGACTCGAAAATATCCAGGGTTGATATCCGGTTCGCGTAAAAAATTATGTTTTTCTGTTTTCTAATAAAATTAATATTGCCCGGGATTAGGAATAATATACTTGATAGACGAGATAAGCATAGTGCCATCGGCTAGTAGTGTGTCACCTTTTACATCTGCATACCTATTCGGGGATAAGGCGTGAAGATACTTTTTATTCAAGTCTGATTAATTAATATTAATTATTAATATTAGAGAACTGGGATCGTAGATATCTTTAAAAATAAAGAAATGTACGTATACAGGTATACATGAATTAGCCCTAATGATTGAATGATGCGTAAGTAAAGTTGAAAAGCGAAGACTAGTTTTGCTTTATTCACTTTTAAATATAAAAGTGCCAAATATTTGTTACCTAAAAGGTAGTGCATATCATCACAAACAAACAGACTTACAACAAAGATGCTAACAAAGGTGCATTGCCAACCGTAGTGTTTAACAACAATTTCACATGCTGCACCAGTAAAATATTTCAGTAGCCATATGTCAATGTCAAACGGGCAGTGGGGTCGTCGCATCCCGAAGATGGCATTCAGTGCTACATTTCATTACAAACAAACTTACAACAAAGATGCCAACAAAGGTGCGTTGCCAACCGTAGCGTTTAACAACAATTTCACATGCTACATCTTCAGTAGCCATATGTCAATTCATACAACGGGTGACGGGGTTATCGCATCCTGAGGATGGCATTCAGTGCTACTTTTATCGCTTTATGTCTGATAGTAATTTATTATAATCGGATCATCATGATCAGAGGTCTAGCACGTGATGCTACATATGGTGATTCAATACTTACGTTTGCCAAAAAATACTTTTTTAACGAACATATTCCCATCAGTTTCTTGGCCATCTTCAGAGGTTTTATTTTCAGCCAGTATATTGGCTAACGTCACAATTGTGTGGAAAAATAATAACCTATACATTTTTTAAAATAAGAAACTTTTATAGTTTCTTTTTTAAACCTGATTGGATATAAAATACCATAGACTTAGGTAATCTATAGACTTGCTCTTGAAGCTAGAAATAATTTTAAATACTTCAATTTCAAATTGTCATTAAACTGTTTTTGATCAAGTAAACATTTCTTATTTTGAATTATTTAGACAAAAACGAAAAAATATAATAATTAATTAATTAATATTTTCTTTCTATTATATCTTGTTTTCTTAATATCGTTTATGTAACTTTTTTTTATAATGCAAATAACATCAATGAGTATTGATGTTATTTTTTTTAGCATTTTAATTTTCTGATACCTGTAATAGGTGTAACTGTAACTGCTGACATTTATAGCAAAATAAAAGGAAAATACACGTATGTTAGACAATATTATGTAAGTTGTTTCTATAGTCGGTAAAAGGACTGCTGATTAGATACCGGTTTTTGAAATAACTGCTTTTACTTACGCTTGAGATTATTTTAATGATTTTGACAGGCAAAAAAAGCAGATGGATTTTCTGATTGTAAGAAATTCACATCGCCTAGAGACTTTAAAGGTGGTAACGGTGCATTGTCAACCTAAGGCTAAGCCTCGAGCAACAGTAATTTTACCAGATACCTTATCCTTAGAACTGCTACACGTCATGAGCAAGCACTTATGGCGTTAAAAACACCGTTATGGTTGCAGGAATAGGAAATGCGGTAGCACCAATCCGGATGAGTCGTTGTGGCACTCTACTACAGTCAGATGTCACTTTTCAAGTAATGTATATATATAACAAGTCTGTGTTCGCTTTTTACGAGATGTGAAGTTAAAAGATAGATAATATCTTCTGCAAAAAGAGCCCCGACCTATATGGGCGATCTTAAGAAAACAGTTCTTTCATCTTTTACACAACTACTCATTATTGATGACTTCGAATTTCAACCTGATGACTATATTATGCTAGCCCAATATCTAATATTTCAATAAAATAGACAGATATATGCACTTATGTTTTGGAGAAAATACTTCTATTGAATGTTTGGCTTTGTAGCTTGGAATTTCTATTTGAATAACACACTTCTGAGAGCCTCTTTAGGTTTCGCCATACAAAATAACCTGTCTCTGTATATCTCTCTAGCCTTTATCTTTATTTACAAACGTATCATCTCAATATCACTTGTAACGATGTGAAAGTTTAGATAAAGACAAACCAATAGTTCCCATTTACAACACTATGTATGTTCCTTTTATAAATTCAAAGTCTATGGAATTTTCTCATTCAATCAGGTAAAACAATAACCAACGTGCAGCAGAACATTATTGCAGTCGTCAACATTTACTTAATACTAGTGACCGGCAGAAAGTTTCGGTTTCGGTTTTAGTGTTGTCCAGTTTCGACCATAAAATCTAGTTTCGGTTTCCGTGAAACAATAGCCGAAAGTTTCGTAAATTATTTCTTTTTTCGGTTAGGCGAATTTTGAAGTACACTAGGTTTCATTATTATTCAAAATTTGTACCAAGTTTATATAGATTTCGGTTTCGGCCAAAACTGAAATTGAGGTCGAAGGTTCGGGTTTCATTTCGGTTTTGGCTAAAAAACTAGTTACCGCCGGACACTAATTCATACTTAATGAAAATGTACAAGACTTCATAACATTCTTTTATGAAAAAAATAATGAACAAGTACAATTTTACCGTTTGTGTACTTGCATCGTCATTTTTTTATGTGGTAAGATAGTAAAACAGCACACCCTATAGCATATAGAGACAATAGACGTTATCGGTGCGTTAAGCCAGTAATGCAAGTCTATTGGCTACCTTACCCTCTAGATCGGGACAATGTTAGTAAATCTGCTGTTCACAAACTAAACTTATTTTAAATGCATGCTATCTCGTTCAAATGAATCAAAACAAAAGAGATGAAACATTTTAGACATGTCAAATTAGTCCGAACATGTCAAATTGTGATGTTTTTAATCAACGTTTTCCGAGTGATAGATTAAATCTCTGTAGAAATGACGTGTACGGTCTAAATTGACAGCAGTAAAAGTGTTTTGTCTCTTTCTGTTTCTTTCGTTAAGGGGAAGACAGCGATAACTTAAAATCAGTTTAGTGAGAACGCAACAAAATTAAAAGCAATGACGACAATGACTGGGTTGATAATTAAAGTAAAGAAAACCTGAAAAACCCTGAAAAAAACTGAATTTATTACCAGGTTTGAAAACAATTTTTTCGAAAGGTAATTGATTCCGAAGTGCTCCTGTATAATTTTTATTAAGATTCGACACGTGATTTTTAATCGTCTTTTAAAAAAGGAGGAAGTTTCAACTTCGACTGTTATATTATTTTCTATGTAAAGAAAGAAAGAAAATTATTTATTTGGGGAAATATGTGTGTAAATGAGATGTTACAAAAATATTTAAGTATATCAACATATTCTACCATATTTTGGTGTGCAAATATTTTAACATTTATAAAAAATATTATTTAATAAGGTACATATGCTTTAACTTCTAAGCCAATTATTTATATTTATAACTAGATTAATTATTTATTACCAAGACATTTAATAACTATAATTGAATTTAACCCTGTCTACCGAAAACTACCATGTATTTTTATCGATTTGTTCGTCATTCTGAAAAGGTTTTTAATTATTTTTTTTCGAATGAAGGTTCTTCTATAGTGGTCTCATTACCACCAAAACTGAACCTGACAAAGGAATCTCAGCCAAATTGATGAAAATACATTTTTGTGGACATTGATAATATAATTATTGAAATCGAAGTCGGTTCTTAACACCTTACAGCGCCTGAATTAATCACCTAATAATACACAATTTTTAATGAACCTCACGATGACATCGAAGTTTTGTAAATGTTTGCATTATTATGTATAACTGAAAAACAACTTGTCGGAATTGATAAAATTTATATTATATCACCTTGAAATCATGACCATCCTTTTCAAAATGGAACCATCAAAATCGGAGTTTTGGCGCTACCGAGAAAAAAGATGGGCGAAGTTTTTTCATAATTATTAAATTTCTATAAATTTTCAAAGAAAGAAAAAGTTTCGCCCCAGACAGGATTTGAACCTGTAACCTTTCGTCTCAAGCCAACGAATGCTCTAACCAATTGAGCTACTGAGGTACTCAGAATTGTGTATCTATAGGACATAACTACCCGCGTTAACGGGTTAGAAAGGAATTAAAAATTTCGCCACGGGACTTGAATCCTCAGTAGCTCAATTGGTTAGAGCATTCGTCGGCTTGAGACGAAAGGTTACAGGTTCAAATCCTGTCTGGGGCGAAATTTTTTCTTTCTTTAAAAATTTATAGAAATTTATCCCACGCACAGGGCAAGTGCTAAAAAAATAAAAATACGATATTAAATTTCTTGTTGATAATGGGTGAAATTAGTCAATTTTGTTACCATTTTGTTTAGTGAAAGTGCACAAATGAAATAATCGTGAAGAAATTAGCGTATCGTGTATTTGCTCGTTGCCGCTAAATCTCATTACATGAGCTTGAGTAATGAGGCTACCACTTTACCCAAGAGCCTCATATGACTTATTGACGACTAATTATAATTGATTAAAATTGATATAAAACTTGACGCAAATTTCTACTGAACTAATGGCAAAATACTAACGTGAAGGCCAAAACCTAAAGAAAGAACCATCAAAATCGATCAGTTATGGGCCGACTAATTACGTTATTGCTTGCTTGTTCCTGAGTTAAATTTAATGGTCATTAAACTAATAAGTATATCTCGCCTGTTATCCCCAAGAAATAGCAGAGCTACAAGCAGGGCGCCTATGACTAAGCATGAACATAAAGTCCCACAATGTGACAGGCGGCAATCAAGCAATCAAGCACTTGCTCAATCCCTGACAACTTTGTTTTATTACAAAACTAGCTGTTCCGGCGAACTTCAGTTTTTATGGGAAAACTGAAATGTCGTTTTTCCTAGTTTCCTCGCTGTTGTAAGGGATAAAATGTACCCCATGTCATTCTCTCGGTTCTAAGCTACCTCTAGGTTGATCAATTTTCAGCCTAATTGGTTTAACTATCACGACTTTCTTTTATGTATATATATATATATATTTATGTATAGACATAGACGAATTATCTTTATTTTTTTTTGTTTTTATTGATTTTAAGCTGTATTCTGCTATTCGGGGCGAAGACAAATGCAACGAATCAAAAACCAAAATTGGTCCCGACTTTATTTTATAAGGTACTTGCGCCTAAGATAGCCCAGTTCTTAAGAGGGCCCATGTTCCGTTCTGTTTAAACTCTTTCGAAATTTAAAAAGTACAAAATATTGAATATGGGCCATCTTAAGAACTGGACCATTTTGGGTGCAAGTACCTATGTACATATAGATTGAAAAGCCTATATTTTTTATTTAAACTTAATATTATTTAAACGTGTCAAGAGTATCCGAAACCGGCGTGTTTGTATAAAAAGGCTAATGAATGTGAAGGAAGCTAGACAGGTTTGTCAGGATCGTGGGGTCTGGCACTCGATACTCTCTGCCTACCCTGTAAGGAACTTGTCGTGAATGTAACAATCATAGACAATTTATTATTATCTATGATCAGTCTGAAGAAAAAAGAAAACTGTCATGTTAGAGGGAGGACTCGAGACATACTACACAGGACTGAAATAA